>LIEC01010618.1:0-22388 GCA_001925005.1 Drosera capensis
ACATCTTATTTGATTTAAATAGCTGGTTTTCCTACTTAAAAGCATATGCATCTGACTTCTCCAAATACTTATACAAAGGCAGCAGATATGATCTTATACAATCTACATGCTTGCAAGGAAGATAGACATATCAAAAAGAAAGGCATAGAAGGTATGAGGCTAAAACAATACATAGAAGCTTAAACAAGACTACAATAGCGCACAGTTATGAGAAATTTTAATTTGTGTTTCAAAATAGTATGTCAATATGTGTGTATCTGGGTATGTGTGTTTGTGATCGATGGAGACAAGATTCTTTTTTGTTTACGCTAAATGAAAGAGTATTTCCACAACAACAGCGCACAGTTTTTTATATTTAAACTGGTGCACTATTTCGTTGAATTGACGTTCTGTTTTTAAACAGAACGTCAGTTATGAGAAATAGTACGACAATATGTTTAGATGTGTATGTGTGTTTGTTCTCGTTATTGTTAGTTTGATTTTGTGTAATATTTTGAGAAAAAAATTAAACTGACGTACTGTTTGATTTGTATAAACGCACCGTTTCGATCAAACAGTACGTCTATACAAATCAAACATTGCAAATTTGTGTTTTAAACATGTTGGGTATGTTGGGTAATACGTAATGATTTTTCAATTATACGAATATCGTGTTATAATTTTGTGATTGTGCATTTGTATATTTATGTTTTAAAAAATAATAATAGACGTCTTCTTTGAATGAAACAGTCTGTCTCATGAGATTGATGAGTTGAATCTAGTGTGATTCTCGATTTGGATTGGAGAGTCGATTTGAGTTGGTTTTGCATTTCGATTTGAAATTGGAATGGTTTTCGAGAGTACGTCATTGGGTGGAATCGTTTTGATCGTGAATTCGGATGGTTTTGGTTTGATAACTGAAATTATACTCGATAAGAATTATTTTCCTAGATTATATTGATTGGGAATTTTTTTTACTCCCTCCATTCCATAATATAAGAAATGTATTGACCCGATACACGAACTTATGAGTGTGTTGAATTTTTATAAAATTTAATGAAGAAAAGATATTTTTTGAGTGATAGTGGGGTTTACTGTAAAAGTTATGAATGATGAGATAGTGAGTCACTGTAACAGATAAAATTGATTTGATATTTTTTTATGTTTAAAGGCTACTAAATAAGTTATGTTGTTTAAATTTCGGAAATACCCAATTAGATAAGTGTTACTTATATTATGGAACCGATGGAGTATTTTTTTTTTATAATTTTTAGAAATTTTTCAAATAAACATGAGATAACATTAAATTAAATTGGTTTCTTTATAAAAATTTTATCCTTATTGGACTATTAGTCCCGAACTAATTATTCCACCCTCTCCACTAATTAGTCCCCAAAATAGAGGATTAAAAATTAATTAGGTGGGAGTAATTATCCCATCTTCTTAGGTTATAAAAAGATAAAACAAACATGGGATAAGAAATAAGAGGGTCTATTAATCCAATCCAGTTATTTTAATCCCCAAAATTAACACACCCTGTGAAGGAGTTTTATGTTATGGTTTATTACTCCCTCCGTTTTCAAAATTGTTGTAATATTTTGACATGACATGTATGTTGATACAAAGTTTGACACGCGTAGAACGACGATCAAATATAATTTTTTATAAATTTATCGTGAAACATCAATGGTTGTATAAGTTACGTATTTTAATCTAATATATGTTATAGAACGATCAGATATAATTTGATATAAAAACGAGATATGTATTTATATATATAGAATAATGCAAGTAAGGAAGAATAAGTTAAGATGAAGCAATACGTAAGTGTTATAAGTATTATGATACGAAGATGGTATAAGTTTTGTGACTTGTGTTTATGTTGAACAAACTGTTCAATGAGTTCTTTATAGACTGCCCATTCGGTTCCAAATTTTATAAACTTTGTTTCTGTCATCAAAAAGAATAAATCTTTTTATTTATCATGTGATTGGATGATGTGATTTGTAATTGATAGATTTTACAAATACAAAATTGTAATTGATTTCTCTATAAAGTTAAATTTCGTGACCAAATAGTCCAACAAACTTTTTACTCACTCCGTCCCACATATTTTGTGATATTTTATGATATGTACGTATTTTGTATTATTTTATACATATGAATATAAATCTTGTTTTTATATTAAATCACGTCTGATCATCTCATAATATATACTAACTTGAAATATATAACTTACATAATTATTGATGTTTTACGATAAATTTAGAAAAAATTATTTTTTATCGTTGTTGTACACGTGCCAAACTTTACATCGATAGATATGCAAAATCAAAACGTTGCGAAATAAATGAGATGGAGAGAATATATATATATATATATATATAATAAAACAAGTTAAACAAAAAAGCCATAAAATGATTGGATATATTTTGTATTATATAGCCAGCAACATGCAAGAGTTTTCACAATTTAGAGTTTTCATCAACTTTTACTATGAAGGGTTTAGATGTTGCAATTCCATTCAGATCTCTATTTTAAGATGGATAAGATACTATAGTTGTCTAGATTGACTATTTCTACAGCTTGTTGCTATCTTTTGTAGACGAATGACGCCTGCCTATGAAATATCACTTGGGATCGAAGCATGAATAATTACACTAGTCGATAAGAGTGCGCAGGCATGCATCTAGTTGAAGAACAGTAGACAGTTTCCTTTTTTCCTAAGCTAGATGATTCTTTTACAATGAACTTACAACTTATCCACAAAGTATATTTTAGTATGAATGGTAGAGATTTCATAGGATACTGGCATGAGAAGTTGAATCATTGATGGGCCACAACAAAGGTAAGGGTAAAGGGAAGAGGAAAACAAGGACCAGTGTACTATACATCCATGTCACCTACCATCAAATGCAATCCTTTAAGAAGCAGAAGTAATAAGTATGTCCATTCTTTTACATTTGCCTTTTTCTATTATGTTCTTTAAACCAATTGGCATGTTTGGCCTAAGCAAACATAACGTGTTTGTTACCAATTGATACGTTTGGCTCTATCATGCCCTAACCAGCTCGCATCGATAAGTACGTACCATGCAAACACCGCAAATCAAATTCGAAATAACTTCCGCTAGTACAAGTATTTGTTATTTTTTCCGTCCATATTGATCAAAAAGTTATTTTTATTAAATCGTCTTTTCTACACACATATGCAAATTCAACGCACATAAACTTTTGTACCATTTCAAAATATTTCAATTAACATGGGACAAATGGTGTATTATATTTTGAAAAATAATACTCCATATATTCCAAATTTCTTGTATAAATTTGACCAAATACGAAAATTTATATGCGTTGAATTTTATGAAATATTATAAATTTAGAGTTATTAGGATTTAGTGTAGCAATGGAAACAAAAGATATTAGGATGTATTATAAATATTTTGTTTTTAAAAAAACAATTCAGATAAAAGAATCACCAATATTAGTTATCAATTAACATCATTGAGCAAAAACATAGGAGAATCAGTTTTTAATTTTCTCTCTCTCTTTTTTTTTAAAATAATATGATTTTAACTAGTGATATTGTTGATTGGAAACTTTTGCTGCAACTTACTTAAATCGAAAAGTATTAGTCCCTCCGTCTATGGATTTGACACAATTATTAAGAAACTCCGTCTTTTTTATTCAAATTATAATATTTTAATCAGACACGATAATTTATATATGTTAAATTAATAAAGAATAACAATTCTATCCTTGTAAGAGGTAAAAGAATGATAAAAAAATTATAAATAATAATAACTAATATGATATAAAATAAAGATATTTTCATATGATAAAAAATATTGAATACAAAAAATATTGTAATTTAAATAACACGTATTAATAAAATATTATAATTTGAACAAAACGAAAAATGTAAATTGATTTTGTGCTAATTTATGAACAGATAAAAAAATTATGATTGGATAAAAAAAATAAAAAATTGAGAATCATATTGATGTTTTGACATTTAAAAATATATTTATATAAAATTATTATTATTATTAATATATCATAATTTATCTAAATTGGATAGAACGACACATAATTATTAAATCGAGGGAGCACAAACCTGTTGATGAGAAAAGTTCCCCTGAGTTAAGCAACATAGAGGCTACCTCCTTGAACAGAAAGATATTCTTATTATTATTTATTTTTAATAATATATTATAATTTATATAATGAATACACATAATTATTAAATCGAGGGAGCACAAGCCTCTCGATGAGGAAAGTTCCACTGAGTTGAGCAACATAGAGGCTACCTCCATGAACAGCGATGGTGACCACCAAGAAGGCCGCCTGCGAAAATCAAGACCATCCCTCAAGAAAACGTGGGCGGCCCAGCCGGCATCTAGCCAAGAGTCCAGTGGTGTGGGGCCCAAGAAAGGGAACACGATCTTGTCCCCAAATCTTATGTAGGTCCCACCACTCTACTGTAAAAATGGCCCAAAAAGAGAAACGAAAAACCATAAACATGCTTTGGATTTCTCGTCAGCTTGTCTTGAACATTTCGAGGCTACGACTTCTCTTGCACCTTTTCCTGTTTATGGGACAGTGCAATATCTCGATTTTCATCCCTTGACAGTACTACTACAAAGGGAATCATATCCATTCAAATCCAAATCAAATTTTAAGATCCCAACGTAAATCACAAGTGATAAGACTTATCACGATATGCGAGTCAGATTGTGCTGACGGAACCGGATTGAAATGGAGCGGGGGCTAGAAGAGAGCAAATGAATCCAGTTCAATACCGATCAAGTCACCTCTCTCCTTGGTATCATTTCAGATGATGTTATGTGCAACAACGAAAACTCCAGCCAACGTAACTTATTACGTACAAAAGGCGAAAGCACTAATCCGATCGTCGCTCATCACTGGATGAATCGATCCCTCCGCTGACGGTGCTGTTGATGTCTTGTGATGATGAGATGAGTGCCGAATCACATTGAGAAGCCTGAGTTAGTAGCGACGGAGACGAATTGCCAGAAAACAAACAGTATGTTGATCGTGGGCACGACTCAGTCTCCGGTGCTTGCAAATGCTCAGGAGATTGAGATGGTTGTGCTGGTGATGACTGAGGGCACAATCGAGCGGTGGACGAGGACGGAGCAGACGTGGATAGATCACAGCCGTCTCTGAGCTTTCTCTTGTTCATACCACTCTCCTTGACGATCGATCTGTCTTCTTTCGTCATGTAGTCTTTCAGTCGCCTCACATCGGACAATTTCACCGGCTTCACAATGTAATCCTCTGCTCCTTCCTCCATACATCTAAGCAAAAACGAAATCAGAAATCACACTCACACAACTAATCTCTACATCCACTGAATAAACCAAAGCGATTCGTATATATTCAATTAATAGCACATACCGATCGATTCTAGTGTTGATGTTCTCCGATGACATGATCACCACCGGCACCTCACGAAACGCAGACGATTCTTTGATCTTCTTCAGCAGCTCGTATCCGGTCATTCCAGGCATGCAGTAATCCGTTATTATCAAATCCACCTTCATTCCCTGAAACACAAATTGATCAAACCGAATCAAAAATCGCACTCAAATCCATCCACAATTCAATCTCAATCAAAAACCGAAAACACAAATCCGAGACACTCACATCAGCTTCACTGTTTCTTTCCTCTTCATCGTCTAATCCGAGAAACTGGAGCGCTCTCCTCCCACTATCAACAGCCGTTACTGCAAATTTCCAAAACCGTACATCATCAATTCCAAAATTCCAGATCTCGTAACCGATTCCAACACACAACAATCTGAAACAGGAATTGATTCATTATCCATTATCGATGATAAAATACCCTTGCAGGAGGAGATCTTGAGCAAGGTCTCGATGACTTTGCGGTCGACGAGGCTATCGTCGACGGCGAGGACGTGAGCCTGGTGCGACGACGAGTCCGGCTGCGGGTACCGGCGCCAGGTACCGCCGCCGTGAGCTACTTGCGTCTCGATCATTATCTCGATTTGTTGTGTTGTCTTTGTTGCAGTGAATAATGTATGCAGTGTGTGGGGATTTTGAGAGGAGATGAAAGGATGATTGTGAAGGGGAATGGGAAAGGTGGAACGGTTGAGATTTATAAGGAGGGAGAAGGGGGTGTTTGTCATGGTGGATGGGTCACTTGAAATCGTGGTTAAAAATAAATATAATGATATATATTTTAAAATTTAATTTAATATGGTTAAAATATTGATTTTTTATAAAATTATTAATATAAAATATTAATAATAGATTAAATTATCAATTTTGATTTTGAACCAATTAATATTTTTTCGAATCATATATTTCTTTCATTTCAAAATGATCTTAATATTTTGACTTAGTACGTGTGTCAATGTAAAGTTTGATACGCGTATAATATATTTTTTTTATAAATTTATCGTGAAATATCAATGATCGTGTAACTTACGTATTTCAGTCTATTATATGTTACGAAACGATCAAACGTGATTTGATATTAAAACAAGATCTATCTATATATATATATATATATTATAATTATTATGAAATATAAAAAACATTCAAAAAAACTTTG
This sequence comes from Drosera capensis, assembly GCA_001925005.1. Classification (NCBI taxonomy): domain Eukaryota; kingdom Viridiplantae; phylum Streptophyta; class Magnoliopsida; order Caryophyllales; family Droseraceae; genus Drosera; species Drosera capensis. Next base: position 6,583 of record LIEC01010618.1, read on the forward strand.
AAATACATGCCATCTAAGTTTATGCGGGACAAAGAAGAAAGTAATACCTTGAGAAACGTACAATGGGTGATCCGTTGCCTTCCAAGGGAAGGAGAACTCAACTGGCAAAACTTTGACAATTGAATTAGACACAAGTTGGGGGAAGTTGAAACGAAGAGGGGAGATCCTCAAATCTACTTTGGTAAGATCTCCGAATCCAAACTCAATAAACAAACAAACAAGTGAACAAACAACAACTACCGCTCTCCCTTTCTCTCCTCTCTTTTTCTTTCTTGGGCTTTTTGGATTGTTGATGTTATCGTGTAACTATGATGTTAACCGGTACGAAATTAGGGAAAAACAAAATGTGACATGGAAAAGAGTTTTCCTCTCATTATCAATCTCACATCTCTCACGATTTTATTGATTTCATCTATCAAAATAAATATTTCAATATCATCATTTAACCGTTATCAGTTGCTCGAAAATTGTTGGTTGCCCGTACGACTCCCATCCCTTGTCACCCTTTCGCACCCCAACACTGCTAGATCCTAATTGTTGATCATCGATTGCTGTCAAACCATCCTCGATCGTCGATCGTCCCTTACCATTGACCGGCGTCCGATCACCCATCAATGATTGCCAACCGTCGTCAATACTCCATCGTTGCCTAACTCCTACAAGTTGTCCAATCATATAGTTTTATGTCATAATCTCATCCCTACCAATTTGTGAAAATCAGGATGGGATACTTAATTCCCGTACTAGTGATGAAGGATTATTAATCATTTACTACCTCTGTTCTTAATAAACGCAATGTATATAACCAATTAAATTATTCATGTTATGAATCATTTATGAGACGATCAAACATTATTTTTTGTAAAATTATCGTGAAACACGAATCATAGTTTAAATTATGTACTTCAACTCTACATGAGTGACGTAATTTTTTTACATTTTTAAGATAAAATACGAAACTTATTAAAATACGTGTTGAACAATACAATGATGATGCAACGTATTATTTTTACTAGTTATCATGTCTTTTATCACATTTGATTGATGGAGAAAAGCTTGAAGAAATCGTGATCGAAATATAATAACAATAAAACGGGTACTTCCTCCAACGAGGATTTATGTGTTTCAATTTTCAATTGCCTAAAAACTGATTACAAAACGTCTAGAAAATTATTTAAATATAACTAATTTTAAAATAATAAATCTCATAAAATTCTAACTGATATTGTTTATCAAACATTATAAAGAGCATTATAATTTAGGGTTCGACTTCGGGTTTGATTTGCGTTGTTGCATCATTCTCCCCCAGTTAGAGAAAACTCGACCTCGAGTTTGAATTGCGTAGGATGACTTGTTGCAAAAGATGTGGCTATGAATTTTAAAACAAGGAATAATTATGAATGAGATGCTTGATGTGTTCATAATTGTTCCTTTTCTCTTGAAAGTATCGTGCCTAACTATGAAATCGAACAATGAATGTTCCTTGAAAAATAGTGATGTGGCTATCACGATCTCAACGAGCTTTAAAGCAACACTAGGTCTTTGAGGTTTTGTCACACTCGCAACTAGTCGATCCTCCTTCGAATGAATAACGTCGTAAATGCCTTAACTTCAATCATTGATCCTTGAACAAATCAATCATGACTTCGACCTCAAACACCTAATCATTGTCATATTCATCAAATATGGCATCACTCAATTCGTCACTATCTTCATCGAATATTGTTCAAAGATAGGATGATCAACCTCGTCGAACTCAATTCATCACTATCTCCTTGGTTCGAATTCACAACCTCTATCATAGCAACATCGTCATCCTTGCTCAAGTCCCGTTAGATCGGCCATACTCTGATACCAAATGATGCAAAATAATCGAAAGAGATTCACTACAAAAAAGGTAAATTTGCGAAGGAAAAAATAGGTGTCGTGAAAAATCCGTTAAAATAACAAAATTTTTACGACGGATCCGTCGCAGAAAGTGAATTAGGGAAAAAAAATAAGTTTTTGCGATGGATGTTGACTTTTAGTCTTAAGCTTTTTACAAAGTTACGACGGAACCTGCCGAAAAAATAAATAGAAATAAAAATTTTAAAATTCTGAAATTAATTATGTTTTGGTGATAGAATCTGTCGCCAAAATTATTACAAATATTCCCAAAATTTTTTGCTAAAAGACAAATAACAGTAAAGTTGATAGATTGCGACAAAATCCATCATTAAACTAGGTTTATAACAACAGGGTCCATTGTAAAATTTTGATAAAATATTCAGAAAATAGGTTTATCACATATATAACATGCAATAATTATGTTATAAGTTTAAGTTTGAAATCATTACATCAAATTAAGATAATTAAGAGTTAAAAAATTTTCTTGCATTTCAATGTGGTATTTGGAATTATTAGGGTTATATGTTGTATATATTATGTTAGGATCAAAATAACGTGTCATAATTAAAAATAAAAATACAATCAATTGATTATTGATTTTATAACTTGCTTTGACCATTACGATTGCTTGAGAGTGCAAAATATTGGTTTTTGACCGGTGGAGCGATTAGGCATGTCCGCTGACATCTTGAAGTGGTCAAGAATTAACACCAGGAATCGATCTCAGCTATAGGCAACACACATGTTGGGTTGTGTCTCTACCCTCGTCATCGTAGAGAGAATGATAAATATTTATACTTAAGTTAAATTTTGACATCATCTATTTTACAAAATATTATCAAATTAAGTATTTGTAATATTATCAGGAGGCCGGTCTTAAGAAAAAGGCTATGGAGTTTGAGATTTTTGTGAAGATCCACAAAAAAGTCGGGTACTCCTAACGTTATGGAGGCAATATTAGCGGCAAAGTCACTAGCGGACGTTCCCATGGTCGACGAGACGACTATTCGGTTTCGGATAAAAAAATTTACTGCCATTTATTTTGCTGCATGCTACCTTTTTAATTATATTCTTTTTATTTTGCAAACACGTTATTATGAAATAATGGTTTCATTTTTGAAGTGATTCGTTCAGCATCCGGGTTCACAGGTCGACTCGTTTATGAATATGAAGGCCTCCCAACAACAATTTCCCAGGCATACATCGAGGTGGCCAAGCCATAGAAGAGAAGGGTGTACAGGATTGGATCAGCTGTCAGTCAATTCTATTCGAAGAGGCAGCTGTCTGCTATCACCAAGTCACAGTCACAATCTGCTCGCGGCTCTAGAGTATCATTGGAGGACCATCAGTGCTTGCAGCAGCAGATTCTCACCCAGTAGCAGGTCATGGTACGGATGGAGGCTCAGATAGGTGTCTTGACTACGCAGATGGGCGGGAACCCCTACTCCACCTGTAAGGCTGAGGTTGGGAGTGATGTGCCTAGATTCCCTCGGGTACAAACGATGATTCATACCCACTGCAGCAACGACATCCTGGATTTGCCGACCATTGATATATGTTCAGTTTGTATATATTAGATGTTAATGATTGATTTGGGTATGATTTTGGTTTGTATTTGTTTCTGTTAAACAGATATCTATATTTTAGTTGAGTTTTTTTAATTTTTATTTTTTTAAAAAAATAAACCTTATGATGGAATCCGTGGTATAACTTAATTTCACAAAAACAGTTAAATCCAATTTTTAAGATGTATTCTGTGGCAAAGATTTTGAAATGCGACGGATTCTATCGCAAGCTTTGATTTCCTTTACGACGAAATCAATCCCGAAATTCATCGTACTATTTTCATTTATTTAATTAAGAAAAATTTGTAAAATAAGAAATAATTTAAATAAAATTTTGCGATGGCATCCGTCGTAAATTAAGATCTTATTGTAAAATAGAATTTTATGATGGAAAAAGTTAATCTGTCGCAGAAATGTGGTTTTACGATGTCATTGCTTGCGACCGAAATTGCCGTCGTAGAATCTGTCACTATTAACCTCTGCTACGGATTTTTCCCAGATTGTGACGGAATTGTTCCATCATGATCAATTGTGATAGGAGCTAACAACACAACGTTTTTTCCCTCCAATGTGGGTTTCTATGTTTCAATTTCCAAATTCATTACAAAAACGTCCAAAAAATTGTTTAAAGCTGATAAATCGTATAAAATTTTAATTGATAAAAGTTTACGAAACTATCACCTAACATACTACTTCCTCCGTACAAAAAGAATTACAACCGTTATTAAATTGTGATGTCTCAATTAAATTGCAACATTGTCTTATTAAGAAACTTTTTTTTAGAAAAATATCAAAAGATCCATATTATTTATTTTATATCATATCAACTCTTCCCATCATTTTTTTTGTCATTCCTTCACTCGTAAGTGAAAGGATAAATCAGTTTTGAAAAAACAATAAATAGATTAATTATTATGTCAAGTCAATCGATTCTATTTCTTTTGAAACAAAGGGAGTAACTAAAAACAATTAAATTCTGAAAATACAAAAAATACCTATAAATGATATGGGAATATCTTGCATCACATGCCTTACAAGGCCTTGGAGATTTGGGTGTGTCCAAACCATATTTTACGCAGGGGTGGGTCAAAATTTTAAAACCTAACTTCTTTTAGGTACTGTCTAATTGCTTCATTTTATTCTTTTAACAGTGAACTCCCAGCTTCATATTCACGACAACCCAAGTTTTTCAAGTCAAATAACATTGAATAAAATCAAGATGCGTGTAATTTTATCTACGTTCGAAGATATGCTCGTATCCAATTTGTTTTTATTGAATTGAATATCCTAGCTTGCGAGGAAATCAGGACAAGATCACCAAATAAACTCGTACGAGCCAAACCAAGAAAAACTCAAAAAACCTTGTAATGTACGTCAAGGCCATTTAATGGGTGGGAAATCGGGAACCAACAAAATCTATATTCTCTTCTACCCAAAAATATCACGGACTCACTTTTTTGACTGACTATTCCCATGCACCCACTCTCTTTTTTACTGCGATTTCTCAGCTGCAGCAGCACTATCAGTACAAAAATCAATTTACTTGCTGGGCAATTCAGAGACACGTCGCAGGATTCAAAGCAACGAAATTTTGACATGATTCATCGACAAGCACCCGACACCACCGCAGTAAAAAAAAAAAAGGGGGGGGGGGGGGGTAAGAAACGAAAGAGTGTGAATGGGTATAAGAGTTTGATTTCATGGCCTTTAAAAAAAAAAAAATTAATTTCACGGGAATTGTAAAAGAGGAAAATCTTTTGAGTGGGACGTGTCACTCGAGTCTCCTGATTGACCATAAAAATCCAGGACAAATTTTCGTTCCATTGTGTGCCAATTTGAAGACTCTTTCAAATAACGATGATGTGATACAAAATCTTTTGTATTTCTGGCATTGTAATATAGGTGTAATAATTTGGCTTAGATTATATTATATGGTAATTATTCTTATATAATCACATTAAAATACATTTACATAATTTTATTTGATCGATAAGGTTCAAACCTCGTCCCGAGAAGGGATCCTTATGCGAGCTTATTATTGTTTTGTGACTCGGTAGAAGTAGAGCATGTGATTTAACATTAAGACCAAGAAAATCAAATCTGAGTGTCTTCTAGGAAAGACGGGATTGATTGTCTCTTTCTTTTCAACGTCCCTGTCGTGTCTTTGATTATTCCCTCTTCACCACCTTCGTTTCATTGTCACATCATCATTTCAATTTATCGTCGTTGAGTTAAATAGGGTTTCAAAAAATCCATCGTCGATTGATATAATCAATAAAAAATTAAATTTTTTTTGTTCATTTTGTTTATATATTTAATATTTTTTTATATTTTGATTCATTTAATTAAATTTTTAAATAAATTATCATTAATAAAGACAAAAATTGAATTTTTTGATATCATTAAGACTTCTTAATATGTGTGTATTGATTTAAACGATAATCAAATTTAAAATAAAAAGAGTAATATTTTTTTTGTTTATTTTTTATGAAGTATTCTTTTTTTCTTTAAAAAGAAAAACTCTGCATGGTCACAAACATTTAAACTTAAATGTTGTAGGTCAAAGGAATCTATCATCTACTTATTATCGCTATCATACTGTCCCGAATTAATTGTATGGAGAATTATTGAGAAATACATTTATGCAATTTTATTTACATCAAAATATCTCATTTTATTTTACTTCCCACCTTTATTTTTCCTCCCATCAAATACCCCAATATCAAATATATATATTTTTAATCCTCATACCAAATCACAACTAAAATTTACTTTCCTAATACCATTTGTATTTCGCAACCGTTTGTATTTCGTTCGCAGAATTAACGATCGAAATACATACAGTCGCAAAACTGATTAATAATCGAAACAGTCGTAAAGCCTTATTACTTAAATGATTTTTTCAAAGAGATTAACGATCGTTTCGATCGCAAAAAGTCTTATTCCAGGCATTTAAAATTTTGACCTAAACTACGTCCAAACCCATCTATCCAACCTCCCACATCCACAATACAACACACCAACACATGAAAATACACAAAAACAACATGAAAAAAACACAAAATGACATCAAGTAATCGTTCTAACACAAAAATCGTGTATGAAATAAAAAATGATAAGAAAACTATATCAAAATGAAGAAATCATATACATCTACATATGTCTCGAAACCATGGATCTACTCTGGATGAAATTGAGGTGGCGGTGAGGATGGATCATGAGAATCGTCCGGATAACGATCAAAAGCTCCAATTCTATATTAGGATATCATTTAGGCCATCCTCTGTATCTCTACCTTCAAAGCTATCACCTGCTCCTTCAGCGAAAGAATCTCGGAGCAGTCGATGGATGTTGGTACTTTATTAGTCGAGGATCATATTTCTTGGGATAATACACAGAGAAAATCGATCCGAGACCATAGACGTATCCCTTCTTGTATCTCGCTGCGTCGAGGTACGCCTGATTGGTGAATGTGCGCTCCTATTCCGGAGTGAGGTGATTCCTCGGCTCCTACGTGGCCAAAAACTCATTAACCGTCGTAGCACGAAGAGCTCTGTACTCCACCTACATATAACAAAAAAAAAAAAAAAACAAACAAAAAGACAAGGGAATTAAACTACAAAAACTATCGATTAAAATAGAAAAACTTAATAAAAAATAAATATAAAAAGTTTAGCTTCCCTCCATTGTCTTAACCCTATCATCACAGAGCTCTATCTCCTCACCCGATACCGACACAACGCTTTTCTTCTTATCCGTGTGCTCGAACTCATCAAGCATCCTCTTCAACGTCTCACCCCAAGTTAGGAATTTTATTTTGACCATATATTAGATAACAAAGAAATAGACATAACTATTTTTTAAAAAACTAACTTACCAACTTCTTGGTCACATGAACCGTAGACATACTTCCTTGTGTGTGTTTTGCCTCATCTTTACTCCTGTTATCCTTCGCTTGCTTCAATGACCCGGTCAACCTAAGGAAGGACACCCCTTTTTACACGGTCTCTCAAAACACTTGTATAGGATACCTTTCGTCTTCTTCTTTGTTGTCGCCTCCCACTTCCTCCTGACAAGCTTCGTCAGCTCGGGACCCCACCAATAAAACTCCTACACACACAGTAAAAAAAAAGATATATGCAGTCATCAATAAAAACTGAAATGAAATGAATTTTTTAAAAACTGAAAGAGATATTTATACTTACTCTGAAAAATCCCCACATCTTATCCGTGACCTACAAAGACATCTCCCTATGTCTAATCTCCCTGAAAGTAGCTCTCAAAAGAGATTGAGCAGCTGGACACGACAATGTGATAATCAAACTTGAAACACATGAAATATACAAAAGTTGGAAAGAAATCAATATACAAAAAATAATATGAAAGACAACATTTATATAAAAATTAATATGAAAGACAATAATATGAAACTGAACTTATCATAGACCATCGGGATTTAAGACTTGTCGTGACCGCCCATCTCCAACGTATTTAATCTTCTTATCTCCCTGAGTAGATGAGTTTGATGATAAAAGATACGGAGAACCAGATGGTTTAGTAGCTGATGAAATGAATGGATAGGGAAATGGTGATGTAGAAGAAGAGGGAGCTTGTGACATGGAATGACAGGGAGCTGGTGAAATCGAGGGACGAGAAGGACCAGACGAGAGATCTGGTATAGGATGATCCTACTCCAGACAATCATCCTCATCACATAGCAAAGATCTCGAAAAAATAAACTAAGTTTTTAAGGCACTCCACACATGATTGGATTGAAACACTTTCTTAAATGAAATAGGAAGTATCTCTGCATGATCACATGAAAATCATGGTTCTTTAGTCCCTTCAAACATCATTCATTCTCACGAACACAACGTCTTAGATTGGAAGCATATCCATCCACAAACCTCAGGTTCTTGAACCATTCACACAACATCTTTCTTGCCTCCTTTTTCAAAACATAAGGAGTTTCGCGCATGATCGTTTGTTCTAGGCCTCTCCCTATCCTCATGGTCCTCAAATGCAACTTCGAACGGTTATAATACACCTTGATGTCTTTCCTTGTTATAATTGTGTCTTTCATCTTGCGCTTCACATCCATGACAATATTAAACACATTATCAAACACGAATTGCATCAATAATTCAAATTTTCGAGAAGTAGCATCAATTCGTCATCGTCAAGCTTAGCCTGAGATTCTCGTATGAAGTTTGGAATCGCTGACACTACGTAGTCAGAAAAACACACTAGCATCCGTACGTTTAATTTATCTGAAATAGTACGTCATCGTAATTATAATCGAAAATCGTCATCAGAACTCTGAAGCCACTAACAGTATGTCTTTTACCCAAAATAAATATGTCATCGTCGCACTGGTTAGTACGATGCTATCATCGGTGATGAGGGAAGTTGTAATTAAGGTTTTTATGACGGAAGGAAGATAAGAGGAGGATTGGGGTGAAAAAAATAAAGATGAAGGAAGAAGGAGGGGAGAAGGGAAGATAAAGATGAAACAAGATAACGACCATGAGTCAATGGAGATGCGCTTGAGCATTTGATGGTTAAGGGAGGAGGGATGCGGCAATGTGAGAAAAAGAGAGGACGGAGAATATAAGAATAGAAACTAAAAAGTTCTATCAGATTATATTTTAAAAAAATTAAATCCTAAGCATGAGATTGCATATCAAGGAAAAAAAAAGAATGTAATCGTAGTATTATATGAAAAAGGCAAGAATATATTCGAATTTAAAAAAGAGAGGATATTTTTGTGGAAAAAAGAAGGGATGAGATACTTTTCGATGATTTATTTGATTAAGTAGTATCTATGTGTAATTTTTTCTTAATTGTAATATAAACTGTTGACGTGTAGTAACGTTTGTATGGATACTTGGTTGTTTAAGATTGAAAGCTTTCTCAAGTGAAGTCACTTATCACAGATAAATTATGGGTGTTGGGTGCTTTAATATTTTGTGCATCCAAGTGGCTTAACCTCCAAGGATGGTACACAACAAATCTTAGCTGTTTAATTAACTCACAATCAGTGAATAAAGATATGCATGGTACTACCAAATACTGCAATAATATCACCTAACTCAACTAAATATGATTATATATAAATTTAATACTCATCCCGTTTCATATTATAAATTATATTTTTTTTATTCGAATCGTTTCAAAATATAATCATTTTATAATATTTAATAATCTTTTCATAAAAAAATACCAAAACAAATTATCATATGTTATAATATACCCACCATTTTTTTTTTCTTATTCTCTCTTCTAAACTTCATTTACATCCCATTATCACTTAAAAAATATTTTTTTTTATCAAATTCTAAAAAAATTCAACACACACATAAATCGCGTGTTGGATGAAATTGTTTGGTATATTTTAGGACGAAGATAGTACCACTTTTTCAATAGATCGATATCCCATTGCCCTTTCTTAGTGGCAAAAAGTTATTTCGAAGCTTAAATGTTCTAATAATAGGTCTACATAATCTTATCAAGTTATAAGGTTATGGAAAGAACGATACATACCCATTACATTAAAATAGCGTCATCATGTATAAATATCAATTATAGCGCACACAAAACACAAACCAAAAACACATTACATCACTACAACATACTACAGGCACTACTAAGCAACTCTTGTTGCATCTACGAGTTATATATATGTATACAATAGAGATTTGTAAATGATACGGTATATATATAATTTTAACAGGGGACTGAACATGGACATGTTTGTTTTGGCTTGTGGCCGTTCTAAGTTGAATTTTTTTTTTTTTTGAAAGATATGCAAGCAAAATATTCCTACTAGCAAAGACAAATACTTCAAGTCTTCAGTATATAATGACGAGGTCGGCATAAATAAATAGTTGACTAATTGCTCTATGATGATGATTTCCATTTCATAAATTTGTTGTTTCACGTAGTTGATTATTCTTTTCCTAAGAGCATACGAGTAGCTAAGAAATTAGTGAAGGGAACAGATTGTATCATGTTAGGCCCTGTTTAATTAATTTCGTTTGGTATGTCAAACAAACTTGGAATATAAATTTGAGGATCATTCTCACCCCATATGATAAGTCGCTCAACTAATTTCTCAAAGAAAAGAAGATGTCAAAGAATCGTCAACGAAAACTGATCTTTCGGGTTTACGGAATTTCCTTTTAAAGGAACTTAGAATATAAATTGGAATATATATTTAATTATTTTATTTTTAGTCAAAACAATTTTGACTTTTCTGTGATTAATTTTATTTTTTCACTTCATAGGTAGGGTCTAATAAGATGATTGCTGGTATGGTTCAATCATGCTTTTAATCTCAAAACCCCCTTGTAAACCACTGACTTATATGACATGATACGATTAAAACTTCCAACAGTATCTTTATAAGAACTTACTAATACAAAAACATGTACAGTAGATATTGTTAAAGTAAGTTCGTGATATTATCCTTAAGTTGGCTTAATAACAGTCAACGTACACTTGAACGTAGCATGACGGTTATTCTCTCATGATCGTATAAGCATATATGGCCAAGGTCTATTTTCTTATATCCAAGATCAAAGTCAATAAAATGAATATTATATACTTATAACATAAGAATGTCCTACCTTTTTTTTTTTTTTTGACCATTTAAATGTCCTACCTTAATACAACCATGAATAATGAGAATTTGTGTAAACAAATTATAAATATGACATAAGTCAATTGGAATCAGAATCGGGTTGGGGTCCACCAAATCTTATAAACATGTTATATGTTTCATTTGACCGCTACTTGTTTATAACAAGTCAGCTTGTGAGGGGAGGGTAATGCTCACGTATTTCGGCTTAAACTGTTTTGAAATTTAAACACCAAGGTTTGATGTTTAAATTTATTTCTAGTCGTCTCTCTCCCAGCAACTTAGAGGTGCTTGATATCGCTTTTTAAAATTAAAAATATCAAAATTAATAAAATAAACAGAAAATTAATAACAAAAACAAAAAATATTATATATAAATTAAGATGTTTTTTAAAATAGAATCAAGAACACACACGGTGTTAAGAAAATCATTTTTTCTAATTTTCTAATTTTTTTTCTTGTTCATTTGTTTGAAAAACGAAATCAATATCAAATATTTATATTTCATTAGATAATGAAACGAAAAAAGAAAATCAGAACAACTATGAGGCCATTAGTTTTCGATATCATAAATATAAGACCACCTTCTTCTTGTATCCTTTGTTTCGCATATATATATATTCGTATCATTGCATAGTGGTGAATAATGGGAGGAGTAAAATTTCTTTTCTAATCGAAACGACAATTTAGAAGCTCATTTTGTGCTCCTTTTCTAATAATAGTGAACGTTACGACTGAAGGTAGGTAGCTCGAAAGAGACCTTGCATACATGAAAACGCGAAATTTTCCTGATAATAAAAACAATAGATTTGGTTGTCCTTTTTCCTTCTATGAAATGAGTGCTGTGATTTTCGAGAGATCTCGCTCTATCTCGTTTTACTAGAGATGGAAAGACCATATATACCTCCAAATGTTAATGCGTTTGGTCAAACAACAAATCATATCATATCTTTGATCTTTCCCTGCTCATCATGTTTGGCAAATTGAATGACTTATACAACATATACACCTTGATGCTTTGATGTCACCATTGTGTTTGATGCCATCTCAAGTTATCAACCTTGATTAAGACTTGGGTTTATTTATTTCTACTGGCTTTGGTAATCCTAGAAGCATACATCGTAAAAATAAAAATATGAATGAGGTCTTCACCAGACACTATGACTTCATGTCACTACAAAAAAAAGGACACATTTTACGACGGAACATTTCCATCATAAATTCGGAAAAATCCATCGCAAAGGTGAATAGTGACGACTTTTGAGACAGCAAATTCCGTTGCAAAATCACATTTCTACGGCGGATTGACTTTTTCTATCATAAAATTCTATTTTAAATTTAAATCTTATTTATAATTGTTTGTTAATAAAATAAATGAGTTATTAAATAAAAATAGTATGATATTTTTGTAACGGATTCCGTCGCAAAGAGATCAATGATTGCGATGGATTCCGCCGTAAAAATTGAATCTAAGAATTTTTGTTAAATTAATTTATGTGACGACATAAATACATAAATCTGTTTAACATATACAAATTCGAACCAAATCCAAACCACAATCACATCCAAATCAAACATAAACATCTAATATATACAACTGAACGCATATCAATGGTCGATTAATCTGGGATGTCGCTGCTTCAGAAGGCATGAATCATCGTCTGGACCCGGGGAAATTTAGGCACATCACTCTCAGCCTCAGCCTGACAGGTAGAATCAGAGTTCCTGCCCATCTGCCTAACCAAGATAGCAATCTGAGCCTCTATCCGCTCCATGGCCTGCTGCTGGGTGAGAATCTATTACTGCAAGGATTGATTCTCCTCCAATGAAACTCCAGAGCCATGAGCAAATCGCGACTGTGACCTGGAGATAGTAGACAACTGACTCTTTTGGATAAAACTAACTGACAACTCATTAGATCCTTCCCTTCTGTTGCTTGGCTACCTCGATGTATGTCTGGAAAGCGGCTGCTGCAAGTTGCTATTGGGAGGCCTTCGGATTCATGGACGAGTTGACCTGCGACTTCGGATGCTGAGCAAATCGCTCCAAAAATGAAGCCTATGAATTTCAGAATAAAAGGTTAGCTAAATAAATAAATAAATAAAATAATAAAGATAACACGTAGTAAAATAAATAGGAGTAAAATTTTTATCCGAAATCGAATAGTCATCTTATCAGACATGGAAATATCCGCTAGTGACTTTCCCACTAACATTGTCTCCGCAATGCTAGGAGTATCCGAATTTTTATGGGTCTCCATAAAAATCTCGAACTTTAATTATAATACTTGCTCTAATATTTGATGAATATTGTTAAATGTGATCATTGTTTGGACATTTGGGGAGAATTTATATTGCAAAAAGTGTCGGAATAATTCAGATTTCATGCATAGCACCTAATTTGGATCATTTTGCAAAATGTAACTTCTAGCCAAGATGTAACTACTAAGTTGATTTACAACATTTGGATCATTTTGCTTCAATTTATAAAATTGTCCTACATATATCAATCTAATCTCTTCAATCCCATCCCATTACATAATTTTTCATATAAAACCTATTTATCAATCCTAATTAAATCTATTTTTCATATCTCACCCCATAATTTTTCATATCAAACCATTCCAAAATTGTTCTATTATTCATATCCAACCTATTTTTCATACAAATATATCAATCCCAACCATAATCCCATTCCATAATATCACTTCTGGGGAAGGTGGATCTTCATCAAGTAGGAATTGATTATGTTCGGTTATTTGAATATTCTAGTTTTTTTTTGCCATTGGCATCAAGCGTTTCCTTGGTGATTTCCTGGTTTCTTTTGATCCATGTGAATCTATCTCTGCCTGCATGACTTCATGTGTTTGGAACAACTTTATTTTGTTCTGTGTAAACCATCGCGCCCATATGTTAGTATTGATGCGGTAAGTATTGGCCTTTTCGGTAATATACTACGTTCTTGAGTTTTTTGCTACACTGAATGACTACTTGGAGTTTGTCCTTCACATTGCAGGAATTCGAAATAATATCAGCAATAGTGAAACAGTCGATTACATATAAGAAATGCCTGCTTGAAATTTGAAATATAAGTAGATCACAGATTGCAAAAACTCGAAGCAGATCAGTTTTTGTTGACATGGTTGTCTTCTTTCCATGTCTACAAGAGCTGTGACATGTTTTCTATCTTGATCTGATCTTTAATTCGGCTATCTCACTGTGTTGTTCGTGTTTTTATACCATTTTGAACCCTTGTTCACTCTTTCTGTTTGCATTTTTATAGAAAAAAGATATCTTAGTTCATTAAGAAAAGAAGCATGAAAGCTTATTTCCATTGCTGCAGGCGCTTGGTTGATCATGTTTGGCTGTATCTTACACTTTACAATCTTTCTCGAACAGTCTCTTTTCATGAGAAACAATGCATCCATTGCACTGGATTTGACGACTCTCTTATGGCAGAGCTAGCTAAAAGCTCGGAGCCATTGACGACTCTCTTATGGCATCTTCCTTGCTAATCTGCTGACTCATGCAGAAGAAACTTCTCTAGGAACCAAATAGTAACAGGAGATCAACAAATGAACCGTGTTTGTGACATTGCCGAAGACCACTGACGATGCAGCTAGTTCTGGGACTGCGTTTGAAGATCAATTTCAGCATAATCACGATATTTAAAGATCTGGAAAGTTCATGTGCTTGTGTATTTAACATTGCATTTGGGTCCTTTTCCTGTGTAAATATGTACTATCATTCCAACTCATGAATCATGATGTAATGGCAAAACCCTTATTATTATGTACTATCTGTTTTATTGAGTATGCTAGATACGTGAAATTTGCTTTTGTCGATGGCGGAGGTTCAAACCAGGACATGCTATTATGCTTTTACAGATTAACTGGTTTACTAGTGTAATATCCTGAAAAATATTACGAAAAAAAAAAATATATAAATATTTATTTAGATATGATGGGATTTTTTTTTTTCACGGTTTGATTGATTGGAGAATCCCCTGAAAATCTCAACCGTCTTCGTAGATATCTCAACAACCTGTTCAGTCAGAAACATTCACGCAACAATGTGCTCTCAAAACACACATCACTTTGCTTTAAGACATTTTCACAAACAAGTTGTGTGCAGACAGCTAAACCGTGCTCCATCGCCAACCAAACTGGCGAACCACTGCAGTCAACCATCGTCGCACGTTGCCACCACCATCAAGTCCCGTTCACAAGCAAGATCCGGCCAACCTCGACCACTAGAAGCCGACGATGACTCGTCGACGATGGCCAACAACAGTAGGTCGGACTTCGACCTTCCATGAACAACGACGCACGGATCTTGACCGGACATCCTCGAATCTCTCCATCCCGATTGAGATCCAAATAACCCCGACCTCGGAGATGCTTTCCCGACCACAGCCGGCCACCCTTGCGCCGCCCTTGCCTCCGCCATCGTCGAATCATCATCATCAGTAGCATTGGATCTCTCCGTCATGGCTACTGGCCGAATTCGGAATGGATGATGTCGGCGACATCGTTGGCATCTCGACACTTGGAATCAGGTTGCAACTGAAGATGATGAGATGGTGCAGATCTCTTGCGACCTTGATGTTGCTGGGCCAGCCCTTGCACATATAGCAACACATCTGCTTAGGAAATAGTTGTTATTCGAAAGATTCATCCCTCTTTGCGTTCCTTCAAGGCAGAGTTGACAGCATCC
>LIEC01010619.1:0-16842 GCA_001925005.1 Drosera capensis
CTTGACGAAAACACGACAAAAATAGCTCTTTGTGAAAGACAGAAAGAGAGTTCAGTTGTAATGTAAGGACGTAAAACAGAATTTTTCCAGTGCAAAACAAAGCATTGAAAAAGCAAATGGATGCGCATCTGGTCATTTCGTAAAGCTCGGTTTTTCGAACTAAAATCGGAACCCCAACAAAAGCAATGTCTTTGAAAGCAAATTGATGTCATACGAAAAGATAGAAAACCGGATTCAAATGAAATAGTCGAAACAGATAGAACTATTGGGGTTTTCGGGATCTTCGACTCACATGATGCTGCGAGCTTTGATTCCCAGAGCGACGTCAGGGCACATCACGCCCAATCGCTGGGTGACAACGAATTGCTGCATTGGATCTTCAATTTTGATTGCGGTGCAAGGGAATCAAGCCCAGAGATACGAATTCGATCACCATTTGATGTGATCTTTCATTCTCATAGCGGTGCTTGGGATTAACCCCCAGTCGCATAGAGAAAAAAGACGAACGCATTCGAACTTATCACCAATCTCCAATCTCCCAACGGCGCCAGGGAATCACCCCCTATCGCCAAGAGATGAAGCATACCGGACTTGAAACCGACGTTCTATTCCCATGGCGACTTGGGGGGAATCACCCCACGCCCGTGCTGGGAATCGAAGAATTCGATCTTCGAAGCCCATAGCGGCCATTAAGGTTTCACCCCTGTTCGCTTGGAAAAGAAGAACTCGTTTGAAACCCATCCCATGCACCGTCTTCGAACTCCCATACTGGCGGTATAGGGAATCACCCCCGGCCGACCTTCGATTCCCCGGCGACTTGGGGAATCGCCCCCACTCGCTGGGGAATGAAGAATGTCGTACTCAAATTCGATTTCGATTCCAATTGCGGAATTAGGGTTTCACCCCTGATCAGGCTTGAATTCGATCTTCAAACTCGAGGCGACGTTGGGAATCACCCCGGTCACCAGGGAAGGAAGAGTATCGAATTCGATTTTGATATTCAACTTCCATCGCAGCATTTGGGAATCACCCCTTGTCGCTTGGAGAAGAAGATCAGACTCTAAATCAATCTGCGACCTCCACGGCGATATTTGGAATCACCCGGCCTCTGGGAGACGAAGAGTATCGGACTCGATTTTGATCTTCCATTTCCATGGCGACGTTTGGGAATCACCCCTTGTCGCTTGTCTCTTGGAAAAGAAGGAGATCGAGATCAAATCCAATGGTCGCTGCAATTATCTCCGATCTCCGATGACAGCGTCGAGGAATCACCCCCAACGGTCGCATCGCGTGGAGAGGAAGGTCGCTGTGACGGTTTTGTGACAAGGGTTTGTGTTGGATTTAATAGAGGAGAGAGAGGGGGTTAACATTAACGGTCGAAATCATTACAGCTCAGCGACAGAGCACTTCTTCTAGCTTAAGGTTTAAGCGACAACGGAGGAACATCTTTCTGTAAATGCGTAATTTTTACATAAAAACAAGGAGTAAAATACGATAAACAGTGGTATTTTATATGATAATAAGTAAACCATCATAATCAGTGACGTTTTAAATTATAAAATGTCTTTATGTTTTTCGAACAATAATAACTTTACACGATAATGAATAAAGCGTCATTGGCAATGACTTCTAAATCGTTTTTATTTCTAACGTCTTACAACCTATAATAAATTGAGGTTTTTTTCAAACACTACTGCAATAATCAACGATTTCAAAAAATATATTCAAAATTATAAAATTTTATGCCGATCAGTATAGACTTTAACTATATTTGGATAATGAATATAAAATTATATGATTTGGGTTTGAGTAGTCAAGAAAAAGACTTTTTTTTTACAAAATTAATAAAATGATATTTATTTATGATTTAAATAGACAAAGATTAAATTTTAAACAATTCTTATCAAAAATTTTAAGTGTATTTATATTGAGGGATATAACAATCCAACACATCAATAACTACATAAATGATATCAATTCGTTCCCGGTTTCACAAAACTATATGGATTCAATCAAATCAAAACAATAAAAAATAACATGGTAAACAATATAAAAATATAAATTATCTAAAGCGTAACTTTCCGTGATGTTTTTGGATTGAATTTATGTGGTCAAAGAATTTAATGATGGATCATATTTTTGGTCGTGGTGAATTTTTTTCTGCTTTCGGAAAGAAACAGAGACCAAGTAAACACAACGAATAAAACGTCATAGCTCGTGACGCTTTATTATTTGTTTCCATCTAGTAATTTCGCGTTTCGAAAAGAGCAATTTCGGACTAAGTAGCATACATACCTGATACTTACAATGTTAAGAAGAAAAAAACTAAATGACGTTAAAAAGACCCACAAATACTGAATAATGTTTGTTCTTGTAATAAATAATTCATCCACGAACAATGAAAAACACTAGTATTGCAAGACGAAATTAGTTAATAACATCACTTTCAAAAGTATCACAGTAAGATTTCCATAAAACAATTACTAGATGTTACTTGAAGCAGATGCGTTTAGTTAAAGTCTTGCTTACTTTTGGATTGGTTTTCTGGATTTTTCATTATTGGTTTTTATGTTCCAATGTATAAATACGTAAGCCAAGGTGTTGTTAGATGGATGCTGCAAACACTAATTATTGCTTCCCATAAAGTTTCATACTTATCCCGTAGACCATGTTAAGATTTGATAGGAGTATTGAGAACAGGGATGGGTGGTAATTTCATCAGCTTTCAGGTAAGAAACATGACAGTAACTGCTAACATAACATTGGAAGAGATACTCATGAGATTCTGAGAACATCATCAGGCAATTTTTATTACCACGAAAATGGCACAATCAGAACGTTCATCACTGCAAAGAGGCTGATGCATAAATTTTTTGGAGTTACAATCGGTCCAACAAGACAATGTAATCACAATGACCAACTGAATGTTCGAATGCCTTTGGACAGCACATCAAGAACAATAGATAAATCGGGCGCCTAAATGATGTTCTACGCTACATCACACACATGACTGACTAAATAATAGGAGGATACAGCTTGGATTGCTGGCGCACCCGTCTCTTGTACTCCGCAGGATCCTGCATTTGCAATGAAACGTTCATCAATCAGCGGTTCCATAACGAGGATGGCATACAGGTGAATCACAAGAATCATGCTCGACGATATTAAGATCATACAGTAAAGTTCGCTAGGATCACGGTAAAGAGATGCAGTCAGGCGTGAACATCCATGTATGTCCGTATTGCTAGGCTTATATGCTATAGTACATTGGTTAGACTTGGTCGTGAATGAGAGTAAATGAAAGAGCATAACAAGGAGAAATAAATTCCAACCATCAATGTCAGAATCCATTGTTCTTTTCTTTAAACCAACCTCAACCTATCTCAAATGAATCAATGCATGCCCATACATGCAGAGAGATGTACTAGCTACTCTCTCGGATTCCCACTCAAGCTCATTCACTACCATTTACATTCCTTATCCTTCAACCATCCCATACCTACCCAATATTCATCGAACTGAACTCATCCCCTATAAATTCATGTTATACGTACTCAACCCTAAACATTCAACCTCGAAGCTTCTCTGGTTTTGAAACACCAAAAACGAGAGGGAAAACACAGAGAGTGAGTGAGAGCAAAAGAGATGGCAAAGAGCTCTTTGGCTCTGTTACTAGTGCTTATTTGCCTTGCACTGATGCTTGAATCAAACTCTGCTAGAGATTTGAAGGAAAGCAGCAGCTCCAATGAGGTGGTGGATACAACAAAGAAAGCATCCTCCTCCCATGGGTCGTCGTCGTCTCTAGGAGACGAGAAGAACTTCCTCACGTATGGTGGGGTAGGGAGCTTTGGAGGAATAGGGGGAGCGGGCGGGATCACGGGGCCGTTGAGTGGAGTTGGTGGTGGTGCGGGTGTTGGTGCCGGGTCTGGTGTAGGTGGGTTTGGTGGGGTTGGTCCTAATGTTGTTGGATTTGGTGGAGTAGGAGGCCTCGGTGGCGTTGGCGGTGTAGGTGGGCTCGGGAGCTGGCCTGGTGGCTTAGGAGCTCTCGGCGGTGGCACCAGTGGAAGTGGACCTCTCGGCGATAGCAGTGCGGGCCTCGGCAATGGTGGTTTTCCCTACCCCTAAGCCACCTGCTATCTAGCTCGTTAGCAAGCTCCCTAGGGTTCATGCTGCTTAATGTTGTTGGTTTAAGCTGTTCCTTGATCCTTGTTTTTCGTTTTAATCTTGTGTGTCTTGTTTAGTTTAGCTAGGGATATGTGGTTTGAGCTGCGGCTCTCAGTTAGCTATGTCTTGTTATGGCTTTTTGCAAGCCAGTGTATTTGCATGATGTTGTCATTCAATGAAGAGTTGTGTGTTGGTGGATGCCATAGTTATTTTACCCAATGGTTAAAGTGATAACACAAGCAGGGAGTATTAGGTGCACCGGATGTGTACCCTCTTATATTTTTCTGCAAGTTTGATTGGTGAAAAGAAAATTAATCATAATTAATAAAAAAAATCTAATTTAAATTTGATTACCAATCAAAAGACAAGAAACTGTAGGGGGTGTGTTCGTTGGATGCCATAGTTATTTTACCCAATGGTTAAAGTGGTAACACACACGGGGCATATTAGATGCACTCCGAGATATATATCTTTTGTAATTTTCTCAAGTTTTGATCGAAAAAACTAATTGAATTTTGATAACCAATCAAAAAATAAGAAACTGTAGGGAGTGTACACCTTAGCCGTGTATTATGAATTCCCCTGACAGACACAGAGGAAGCATTAATAGGACATGCAGGACTGGCATGACTATAAGCAACATTGCAACAGCTTCTAGAAATAAGACACGGGAAACAACTCACGTAAATAACTCAGATGAGATTGACAGTATTCATCATATGTTCCTATGGGTCCTGACGAGGATTATGAAACAAGGATGAACTATCACATATGCTACCTACTTGAGGAATTTTACCCAGGCTAGGTGGTCCAACTCCTCCTTGGTCAGCATGACCGGAACAGAAACATCTCAGACAATCCATTTGAAAGATGCAACAATTTATAAGTACCTGGATAAAGAGTTGATAACCATCAGTTTGAGCTGGATCAGCAGCATTAGGGGAGTCGAGCAAGTCCTGTATGCCCACCAGGATTTGCTTCACAGTAATAGCCGGTCTCCATCCCTAAGAAAAGGATCGAATACTGTGATGATTAAGAGTTGATAACCATCAGTTTGAGCCGGATCAGCAGCATTAGGGGAGTCTATCTAGCCTGGCAGCCTCCCAAGGAAAAATGAAAAATGAACAACAAACACTCACGCTGTCCTCGTTGAGGATAGACAGACACACGGTACCAGAAGGATACACATTTGGGTGGAAGAAACCTTGAGGGAACTTGCACTTTGGGGGTTTGCTAGGATAGTCCTCACTAAACAGGAGAGTAAGAGGATAGTTGCCGCCTTCCCAATCAGTCTGCATTAAGCATATCAGAAGCATCAGCAATAGATAACGCCTATAAGAAAAATTAACAATTTCTTTTCCTGCTCGTCTCTCATTTTCTCAATCTCAGAAGGGCGTGAATGTACATAGAACACAAGATAGATCACAGAACATCAAATAGGCACACAACAGCCTGAATGATTACGAGATGAGTGTGGATGTTATGCCATCATAAGATTTTACTCGAAGTACTGAACTCCCTATTTCATATATAAATCTATGTCTAAATAGGTAAGGAGTGACCAAGAGCAACACATATGTCAGTGATTTTCAGAACAGCACATGAATAACTATTCCATGACAGACCAGTTCATCAGATGAAGCCAACTCTCCAATGAACTTCCCCGTCAAAGAGAAAGTTCACCCAACAGGCAGCAAGTTCTCCTCGAGCACCCAACAGTTCTCCTCAGCCCAAGCAAAAGCCGACACTTGAAAACAGCTCAAGATATTAACTATTCCCACATTCGGGTCTACGATAAACTCAATTCTTCGTACACATCAGTAATGGTTCCTGTTTAAAGCGAAAAACAAGAGAGAACGGCACGATCTCTGCTCACGAAGCAAAAGGGACTTCTAAATCCATAACCATGATATCCTTCATAGAACTGTCAAACCAATAAGCCGAGCTCACCCATCAGAGATTTACATTAGAGGTGAGTTTATGTTTTATGGATCATGCTTGTAAAAAGCCACAACTTCGATCTACAAGGAGAAAACATGGATAACCCAACATTCCACCGTTAAAGACCCCATTTATGTCAAATAGACTATCCCTCATTCTCAAACACACATTAGAAAAAGGAAAATACAATTACACAATACCAAACAAAACCACTGCAAAAAAAAAAAAAAAAACAGTATGCAACACTGCATAGTCATGACAAAAGATTGAAACTTCGATCACAAATCTAACGCTAACCCTAATCTAACAGCACCCAATCCAAATCCTAAAAGGGACAATCCAATTCTAATCAAATCAAAGCAGATCATTTAAACTAAAATTAATAAATACGTACACCAGGTTTGCCAGGGATGGAGCAATGCCACACCATCAAATTCAGCGACCCATCAGCCGCCGTCTCCGGCTTCGCCACAAAACCCTAAACAAAATAAAACACCACACAATCAACAACAACAACAACTCGATTTGGTGCAAAGAGGAGGAACAGAGGTTTGTACGGGCATACATGTGGGTGGTTTTTGCGCCATGCCTTTCGCTCCTCTGCTAGACGTGAGCGTGCTATGCCTCCCCCCGACATTTTTCCTTATTTGATGAGGAAGATCTCTCTGTGACCGTGTGTTGTTGTGTTCTTCGCCTTCTACTCTGTTTTGGGTGTTTGAGTTCGACGATGACGACGAATCGACTTCTTCGATTGGTTGGCGTGCGAGGGAGGAGAAGACAGATGCTGTACGCAACTACCGTGTGTACCTCACCTTTATTATGCGACTTGCAACTTTTTGTTTGACTGGGCCCAAAATAAAATCTCCAACTTGGTTAAGATTAAGAAATATGACTAGGTTTACCGTGGACTATTTATGTAAATTCGATGTGGCATGGCACAGTAAAAGGTTGTATACTTTCTGGGTTCACAACTATTCATGCACATGCAAGCCCATTCTTGCCATGTTTATTACACAACCATACAACATATGATACAGTCTACTCTGGCATTATAATTCCAGTATTGAGTTATCGAACCGTTAGTGTGTGTGCTGCATAGAATGCTGGGTGCAAGATCAGCCACAGGCCACCCTATCAATGCATCTTGAGACGAGCAAATACTAACACACAAGGCAGGGGAAGGAGCAGCAACAATACCATGGCATAGAGAACCTAGAGTATCAGAACCTAACTTGTTTCCCACGATCTACCAATATAACAGCTGCTACCATATACATCAAAGCCGACGTCGGCTGAATTAACACGAAAAAATAGACTACGCTTGATTGTTGTCGTAAGTTTTAAAAACAGAAGTGAGGTTAGCAAGAATCACAGAGTTAGAGCAGCTGCACCATACAATGATCTCAAATGACCAAATCGAATTTCAATTCACAACCCAAAGACATCCAACAGCCAAGAAAGCAACCACAATTCTAGGAAGCCTACGACAACCCTGCAAGGGGATCCAATTCATGATCCTCCATGACCACGGCCTCTTTGATTTCCTGCAACATCTTCAAAACTTGCCACATTGTCGGCCTCTGATCCGGGGAGGCCATCCTACAAGCAATGGCCACCTCAGACAGCATTGCCAACCTGTTATCCTCATCGGGGTCATCCACATCCCTAATGGACCTTACCCACTTCACCATTTCCGTGGGTGCTGAAGATGGATGCTGCGCAGGAGTCTTGCCCGTCAAGAGCTCTAAAAGCAGAACCCCAAACGCATAGACATCTGCCTTGGAGGTCAAGGCCAGGTGAGGGGACTTGTGAGCCTCAGGGGCCGTGTATCCTGATGAAGTTGGGTCATTGGCGATGACTGGATCGGCCAAGGCCGCAATGCAGTAGTCTGTGACGCATGCCTCAAAGTCTGAGCCGAGCAGGACGTTGGTGGCCTTGAGATTGCCATGGACAAGTCTCCATGCTTGGTGGATGTATGATAGGCCCTGGGCTACATCCTCAGCAATCTTCAAACATGATGTCCAGTGTAGAGGCTTTGCTCTCCCAGATTTTGAACCTGTCATTGCGTGGAATCATATCAGCCGCTTTATCAGTGAAGAGACTACTTTGCTAAGAGAAGAGATTGCGTTGTTGACATTACATTGTCATAAAACTCGCAATTGAGATTATACTATTGAATAACATAAGCAAGAATTCATGTTACTATAAAAGTTTCAGAAATGGACTGTCTACGACTGTTACTTGATTAATGTTCTTCAACAGCATCCATGACCATACGTAAGGAGTTAAAGCAGAAATATCTACAGGCTACAAGTATGGCTCCTCGGCCGGCAGTGACAGCATTAGCAACTGGAGACGAGTCTATAAATGTGGCTATCAGCCGGCCATGTCTGTAATCTAACAACTAGACGAAATTAGCTCACTAGAAAGACTTCTAGTTTGTTTGTTTTATTTTTCATTTAAAAAAAAATAAAAATGAATAGACTTGTAGTTTGTTGTTTAGGGTTGAAGAGCTACACAATTCACAAAATTGCAAGAGTCACAGGCAGACGGTATATGTGCGGTGCTGAATTGAGAAGAATTTAGGTATCTTGTGATCAGAGGCGCTGGATTGGAAGGTATCTCCCACTGTCCCCCAAACTTCTTCAATCCACAACCACAAAGTGAAACATTTCAACTATCGATAGCAAAAATGAAGTATTGATCAATATCTAATCACTTTGACTGATCACAAGCAGAATCTTTGCAAAATAAAGCTGAAAACTACCATATTAATCGAATAAATTAGTACGAAAAAGCTGTGAAACGATACGATGGATTCAATGCTACTCCCCATCATTCTAATACACTAATTTGGAAATTCTCCAACCGGATCATTGAAAATTCATAAAAGATGCGATCAAGGGTTGAAAGAGAACAACAGTTTACCGTGAATGAGGGAGCAGAGGCTGCCATTAGCCTGATAATCAAACACAATCAACCTCTCCTCTTTGGCCTGAAAATACGCCCTCAACGGCACCAGATTCGGATGCCGCAACCCACCCACGGATTCCATGTGACGCACGAACCCATCCTTCCCTGCACCCGCACTCATCCTCGCCGCGTCCAGCCTCTTCACACACACAATCAAACGGCTCTCGTCCAGCACCGCCTTGTACGTGGTCCCCATCGTCCCTCTCCCCAGCAACTCCGCCGACGCCCTCATCAGCTGCTCCACCGTGTACGCCTCCGATTCTCCGGCGCAGAACACCAGACTCCCGCTCTTCGCCGCCGCGGCAACAGCCACTGATGCCGGAGTCGGAGTCCGTGTTGCGGCGGCTTTCACTTTCTCCTCCATCTCCTCTTCTTTCCTCATCACCTCCTCCGCGTCGAAACCGGTTTCCACCGCGATCGGATCTTGTTTCGTCTCCGATGATGATCTCCGTCGTCTCCGATCTCGGACTCCGATCGCGATGCAGAACAAGGTTAAGAGCAGGACAAGCAGCGCCGCAGAGAATCCCCAAACAACGGCCGAGAACTTCCGCCTAGGGTTTGCTCCTGTGTCGATTCGGCTGTGAAGTTGAGCGTCGGTTCCGGAGGCAATTTGCGGCGGAGAGGACGACGGCTGTGCGAAGGGAGCGGAGGCGGTGGTGGATGAGAAAAACGGGATCTTCGGCTTGCATTCTCGGTGAACGATGACTCCGCAGAGGTCTGGGTTCGAGGAGAAGCCGTCGATGCCGAATCGAGAGAGCGTCGCTGTCACTGGGATGGGGCCGGAGAGGTTGTTATCCGACACATTGAAGATCTCGAGAGAGGAGATGCTGATCGCCGGAATGGAGCCGTTGAACCGGTTCGAATCGAGCCGGAGAGAGTACAACCGGTCGAGGTACTCTATCGAGGCCGGGATCGGACCGGACAAGTTGTTGTGAGACAAATCGAGTGTACGGATGTGGTGGAGGGAGGAGATGGAGGGAGGGAATGAGCCATTGAAGGAGTTGTGGTCGAGGAAGAGCGCTTTGAGGTTGAGGAGACCGGATAGGTCGGGGATGGGGCCGGTGAAGGAGTTGTTGCGGAGACTGAGGACTCGGAGCTGGTCGAGTTTGGTGACAGTGTCGTCGGGGAATGGGCCAGCGAGGTCCGAGTTCTCGAGCACGAGGCGGACTACTCGTCTCGTGCTCGAGCACTCGATGCCTCGCCATTTGCAGAGGGAAGTGTTGGTGGGGAAGTGGAGGGTGTTGTGTGGGTCGGATTTGGATTTGAAGTGGAGGAGCGCGGTGGCGTCGGTTTCCGGCGAGGATGGGGCGGAGGAGACGGTGGTTGAGAGGAGGAGGAAGAGGCGGAGAATGAGGTGGAAATGCTGCATTGTTGAAGCTGAGGTGAATTAGTTGATGGGAATGTGGTGGGTGGGATGGTGAAGAGAATGTTCCATGAGAGGGGATGGATTTGGTGTTTTGGAGAAGGTGAGCTCAGAGCTCAGTGGAACGTAGGATGAAGGGGAAAGTAGCGTTGGTGAACCGATGTTAATAACTCTATCAAATATCAAAAGTTCGGACTGAACGTATTACAGAAGGCTCATCTCGTGCACCGACTGGTTCTGCTTATTTGATGATCTTCATATGAGTATAAAACCTTGATGTATATATGTACGTGTTTAATAATATATCGAGGTCCAAGAATCAATTTTAACAAAAGTTGAACAGATACAATGACAAGATATTACATTGTTGAGAAGGGGTTGAAAGTGTGGGGGTCTGGGGAAAAGAGACACAGGAGGAATCACGTGATAGTGGTGGGAGCAAGAGCCACCATGAGCCAAGAGCAAAGAGAGGAGAGTCGGTGCAGAGGCTTGGCTGGATGCTTAGAGTAATACTAGAAGCAGAGTGGCTGATGAGTTGCTTTCATCTCGAGTCTCTCATCGAACTGTACCGGTTTATCCAGGCAAATGGCCCTTTTCCAGCTATGAGGGTGGGTTTCAGGTACACAGTCTTCTTCCCTTCGTTTATATGCCTTTTACCCTTCATCATTGCTTCTTGTGGTCTAAGTTTGTCCTTGGAATCATGAAAGTTGGAGTTATGGGCACTTTGCTACGGAGTATTAGACATAGAAGGTGACAGACAGGATAGCTTGGAAACAATTGAGTTTAGTTGATGATAGTATAACTTTTATGATGGGAATGTGGATTGTTGCAAGGGTATGTTTGTTACGTTACTCGCATACTTGGACCCTAGTTGAACTTGTGGAAGAGTCTTTTTTTCGAGACATGTTCTGGGACGATCACTTCAATGATGTTGAAGGAGTAGGTTAACTCTATAAGGTCTCTTGAATGAGGGCTAGAGATGGTACATGTTAATGGAATATCATTTTTATATTTTTTCCTTTAAGTCCAAGGAAACCACAAAAGATTGAGTGGAATTCCCATTTGGAAGGATTTCAGCCTTTTCTCTTAGCAGCGGAATGGGAGCATCAAGTGAACAAAACCAAAACCATTATGTGACTTGAGAACATAATTCATGGTTGGTTGGTGCTTTGTGTTTCCATGACTGGACCCATGTAATGTTTGCCTTTGGGGGAGTTGGCTTCAATGATGTGTGTTGTAAGGTGTACTCTCTTCTTTCTTTGTTTTTTTCATCAGTTTGATGTGAACAGAGAGATCTGAATCTATTGGTGGGAAAATGCAAAAGCGAATGAATCATAGGCAATTGTTCTCTAAATGTGATCCATGGAATTGTTAGAACTGGAATGTGTTTATTGTATACAGCCAATGAGATGAGAAATAAGTGGGCTACTATTATCCGAGGCGAGGAAGTTTACAAGGAATGATTGTGTAGGTATCCATGCAAGGACAGATCCTAGGAGATGCAAAGAAAGTTGCACACTGGACGACTGATCTTTGGAATGGCAGACCAAGGATGCAGTTGTTTCTAGCGTCCAGCACCCGCTCTTGATCAAGTTCCAGCATGCTTGCCCCAAACCCTGGAAGTAGTTTCTTGACAATGTTAAGTTCGCAAGATTCGGGAGCTCGCATAACAGATCTGGCACAATCCCATACAACAGATTCTCTGCAAAATTAAGAACCTCGGCATTTTCCAGGCACCTGAATGAAAACGCCAGGGGCCTGTAAGCTGATTCTTGCTGATATCTAATAGTGTCAACTGTTTCAGCAAGCCTAGTTGATACGGCAAGCAACCAGTGAATTGATTGTTTTCTAAATAACACTTTCGTTATATTGGACAGGAGTTTCGAGATATCACTCGGGATCTGACCTGTGAACTTGTTGTCAGCCAACGTGAGGTACTCAATATGAGTTTTTCCTAGGCTAGCAGGCAAGGAAGAAATGAAACTGTTGTCGTTGAGAAAGAGCACGTCGAGGTTCTGAGTGAATATTGCAGGTGGCATCAAACCTGAAAACATGTTGAAGCGAACATCCAAGAAGATGAGCCCATTCAACCCCACAACAGCTGCTGGGAAAGTCCCCGAAAAAGCATTGTTACTTATGTCTACTTCATAGAGATAAGGAAGGTTTGATATGCTAGGTGAAATTGTGCCCCTGAAGAAGTTGGAATTGGCATGGAAGAAAGCAAGGTCCGGAAGCTGGTCGATGAAGCCATTAAGTGTTGGAGCACGAAGATGGTACCCATTGAAGTCTATTGAAGCTAATGCGATCGCGCTCAGGTTATCTGGAGGATTACTACAGTAGAAGCCCTTGTAGCTGCATATGTCAGCGCGCCTACCCATGTTCCAGTGATGTTAAAAGGAATCTGAAGTGACGCTTGTTTTGAATTTCTGAATTACTGGGTAAACTACGGCTAGCCTTATGCCAGAGAAGTTCAAAAGCTGGTTGGTACATGAAGATGGTGAAGCCCCTGTGGCCGCTGTTGCTTGATGCACTGTTGGTAGATTAGGCGGCGGAGGGGACATTGTTGGTGATGATGCCACAAGTAGGATGCGAATTGATGCTGATAATTTTGTTGCCCTAATTGGTGGTGATGGTGGTGGCTGGTGTGGATAGCGAGCTGGGAAGTATGTTAAGCGAAATGCTTGACATTTGCTACTTTTGTGAGTGCACACTGCATTTCTGCGCGCATTGTTTTCCACAAGATGAAACGATCCATTGTCACTGGTAGCAGCTATGGGATGGTGCACCAGATATGGAAGGACTATGATCATTCCCTGGATGGAAAATGCAGGCATTGTGGATGGGTGGAGATGCCCTTCTCTCTAGATTTTTCTTCGTTTTGCTTCCGCAAAAGAAGGGATGAAGCGTAATACTGAATGCAAGTTTCATATATAGATAGTAATCTTAACACGGAGGGATCCTGGTGTGAAATCTCTTACTGGTTTACAGATTTGTATCCATGAAGGTCTCTTTCATTTTTTATCACTTCTTGGGCTTTGACGGCTGTAGGTACTCTTCTCATCTCTTTAGTTGTTTAGCACTGCCACTTTTCTCAGTGGTCACTAAAGTGGCCATCATTTTCCTTTCATACTTTCATCTTCTTGCTAACCCTTGATCATTTACAGGTGGCGACAATCGTCTAGTTCTTGAATATTTTCCGATGTTAATGTGGCAATGTCTTGCTATCATCATCTGTGAAAAACCCCAGCACTGATGAAGCACACCCACATCAATCTTGATTTCCGAGTGTCAGCCAGTTAAGCTGAGTGCAATGCAACTGCACCTGATTCACATTAAGTATTTTGACAATGCTGCTGCTCCTCGTTTCATGGTGTCCTTTCCACACGGTAGTATGGTACAGTGCCTGTTTGGATTTTTGATGGCGTAGAAGACTCTGTCAGTATTCTTCAAAGTAATGCCCATCACCTGAACTCTAGGAGTGGTATTTATGTATTGACTAAAAAGCTTTTGTTTCAGGTAAACTAGCTTACAATGACACCAACGGATTGACTAAGTTGATGACCGTTGCATCAACTGCCGACGACCAGCATAGTAGCTGAACGTGAGTATTTGTTGTTTTGTCATTCAAGAAAGTTAGCTCATATTGCTTTATAACTAAGATGCAGCATATGAATGCAATCATGCAACAAATTGGAAGCTACTTTTAGCATGGAATTGAGCTCGATGATGATGCTTTTCCAGGTACAAGATTATCATGATGTCAATTCGTCTGCCCATGATCTTTTAGAGCATACATAGGCTGTGATTGTAAGTTGGGAAAGAAAGGGGAGGCGGCGAGGGATTTTCTCAATTTTTATTTGATTGTGAGTTTTTATAGAGATGAAAAAGAAAATGCTAGAAAAAATTGCTCATTTTTTTCTCAAAATTTTCCTCTACACAATTAATTAATTAATTATTTTTTCTTCCTTTCACCTCACCTCCCCTTCCTTTCACTTAAAACTTAGAAATATAGCCATAGAGTCATGACATTGTTACCGAATGATCGACATAATATGCTCTCTTCACGCCTTGATAAGAACACGAGATCACATTAATGGTTTTCATGTTCGTCGTTGCATTGGTGATTCAGGTACTCGGTGGGAGAGTGGTCATGCACTCTGCTTCGGACTCGGACTCGGACTCGGAATCGGACTCAGGATGAAAAGTTACGAAACTCATCGAGCAGCAGAGTTATACAGAGGTACTCGGTGGGAGAGTGGTCATGCACTCTGCCTCGGACTCGGACTCGGAATCGGACTCAGGATGAAAAGTTACGAAACTCATCGAGCAGCAGAGTTATACAGGAGGTATGAGCTCTAGCTACTGATTATGTTCAATACGCGTGCTTAGAAGGAATATGTTTTTAGTTTTGTTGCCGCTTTGGAGATATTCGAGGCCCAAGTTAATTGGCTCTCCTCATATCACAACCCTGATCCCTTGCAGGCCCATGTTTTCTTTATATGCCCAAGGTTTCCTGGCCATAGATTTCAATTATGATTAACTTTGCAAGTGTATTTGGATAAGTCACATGTGTGAACTGTGTGAGCAAAGAACCATGATGCCAAATCACCCATTTTTATTTTCCGTCCAATGCTATGGACTTTAAGAATTGAACACTAGAAATGATTGTTGCTAACCGATTGCAAATGACGTTGTTGCTATGCTGCACAATGTATGCAAACTTGAAATCACAGATTTTTAATTTTTTTTTTTCCCTTTTCGCCAGTCTAGTTACTACTTAGATTGCCAAAATATTTCGAGAGGCTTAGAAAGGCATTTTCAAGAGTTTGAAGAACTTGTCACCAATTAGGAGTAGAAGACTTGTAGTAGTGTGTAGAAAGAAGCCAATGATAGAAGTGATGAAAAATGTGGCCGACAAGTATTGCCACAGTCACATTCGATACAAATTTCCATTCCAATTTCAGTGATAAATTGCGAAAAAGCCACCTAGCTGCTTTATTTTGACTTTTTCCAGGTCCCTTTGCTTCACTTATTGGAATAATAATGATGTTTATGATGACCGTGGATCAATTGTATTGTATTTTTAATATTATTTAATATATATAAATTTTTTAATCGATTTAAAATATTATAATTTTTGGAAAAATTATATTACAGTGACCTTGATCAACTTGACAAAGGGAATAAAAAAAAAAAGAGAGAACGAGAGTTTGATTGATAAAGAAATGAAAATAAAGAAATATACTTGCAAGAACTTTCGCTTTAGGCCCTCTTTCCTTCCACTAATTTAACATCAGATACACATTTCAAATGATCATATTAAATCTAAAATGAGTCTTTTATCATGAATTCATATATTTCTTTAATAAAAATGTATTTTTTATCTTCATGAGAAACAATTGATTTTTGGATATGTTATTAAATACTTCGTGATATGAATAGAATTAAATAACCTGAACTTGATTGTATAAACTAGTTTCTCGACTAATCATATATGCAGGTTTTACTTTAACCAGTGATCATCAAATGGTCAAAGCATAAAAAATTTATAGTTTGTTCGATATTATTTTTATTTTTTATTTTTGTTTCATTAATTGATAATAAAGTTTTGTGTCTATCCCTAATATTTTATATTTTATGTTTTTTATTTTTTATTTCTTAAATAGATGAAATAAAAAAACAAAAAACTATAAAAGAAATATAATTTTTCATTTTTATTTCTTATTTCATTCGTATTCAAACTTCTACGCAAAATCACTTTGTTTTATTATAGATTTTGATTTTTTTAATTTGAACCGAACACCAAACAGCCCTTGGTTGTTAAATGTGGGGTGGGTTTGTACGTTTGTAAGGCCAAGTCAATAGTCAACCGTCACATGCACGACAGGCCCCAACATGAAGTTAACGAGTCCTTTACTGGACTAAAATGGGGGACCTTGTGCGATCTTCGTTTTTTTAATAACCTTTTTCATCTCATATTGACTGTAATTACTCTTTTAACCCGTGTAAAACGATTAGCTCATGTGTGAAGCTTTATCAAAAAGATATATAAAACATCTTATGTGTAGACGAGTGAAAAAATTATGAAATTTGTTATAGGATTCCTATTTGCTTCAATGATAGTGACTATACCACTAGGTGATGTTATGTTTGTGATAAATGTGAAACAAGATTGACTATATGTCAGAAAGGAACAGTGCTGAAGCAAAAACAGTAATCAATTTATCATCATCTCAATAAAGTAAACAAAAATGGAACCAAAAGTCCACCCAAATCCCGCAATAAGATTTCCACACCCAAGCAAGTCCCACACAGATGATAAATCTCATTTCTCATCCAATCAAACCACGAGGACATAAATGTCATTGCAACACCATAATCGTGGCCCCACCCCCACCCAC
>LIEC01010620.1:0-86617 GCA_001925005.1 Drosera capensis
GTACGAGGCGATGTGTATGATACGTATCATTCTAATTAAAATCGATACGCCGATAAGTTTCGTGTATTGGACCGTACGAGGCGATACGTAGGATACGTATCATTCTAATTAAAATCAATTTTTTCGAGAGACTGACACATCACTCCTAACTTTTCTTACACTTTCTTCACTTTTCTCTAGCAAATCTTACCTAATCCACCGCTTCTCCCACTTTCCACTAGACTTTTCGGATCCTCTTCAGTTTTCTCTCACTTTCCTCACTTTTTTTCTCAAAAACCGATACTGATACACCCCGATAGAAGGGATGACAATGATGATGATGATGTGGATGAGTGTTGTGGATATGGTGCCTATGGTGGATATAGTTTTGATGTATCATAGTCATAACATGAAGGCTACCGTCATTCTTAATTTATTTGAAGTGTGTTATATTGTTGTTCGTTTGGTTGGCATGTTTCCCATTATTCCTTTGCACTTGACCTGCTTTGGCTACTTAGACTTTCGAGTTATTGTTTTTTTTTGTTATTTTCGTATTTGTTGTTAATTTCTATGTTTGTTATAGCATTTTTAATGTGATTCAAAGCTTATTTTGCTATATTAAACGAGTAAAACTCCGTATCGGCACGTATCGAAAACCGATACAGATATAGTTTCCGATACGGCGAACCTTGATGTAGATTTCAATGTAGCTTGAAGAATATGTTGCAGAGCGAAATAGCAAGTGAGTTGATCACATAATTCATGAAATTGAAGAGATTAAGAAGTGGAATGAGATGATGGGATTGTTCAGGATGGAATATATCCTCAATAGCCTCTCAATCTACAAGGTAAGAGTATGAGGTAGTAACGAAGCAAGAGATACCATAACTGGTACTCGAGATCAAATAGGAAGACTCGGATTCCTTATGTGATAATGATCAATGATGGCACTAGGCAAGGCATAAAGAATATCTCCTTGTTGATGCAGTGAGACCGTGAGCAATTTTGATAATTCTGGAGCATTTGGCATCGAGTAATCGAGAGATGATGGAGCTTAGCAGTTAGTATAAAGTAGAAAGCCTATATATGGCAAAGTGGAATTTAAGAACATAAAACTGGCTTCATTTAACTGGATGTAATTATGTTCGATGACATGGACAAAGGAAACACCGGAGTTCCCAAAATTTCTATCTTGGTTCATGTTGCTGTGCGACTGATATATGTGGGGAGACAAAATCCCACACATGACACGGTGACCAATACATGTCTTTGTTGGATAAAGTTCTATTTGTTTACGTAGCTGTCGGTTTAATTACCGGTACCGCAACTGTCAATCTAGATATATAAATAGTGATGGGTCTGGTCCCTTGACTGAGTATAAATGTAACAATTCAGGTTATCACTATGTAATATCACAAGTTTTGGTTGATACAAACTTCCTATAGCAGGAACCTTTGTGGCGCACCTTATATGCTGGTTTCAAGAATAATGGAACACTGTCGGACGTTTTTTTTTCTTATATCTTGGAGCTTGTTTTTGAACTTCTTTGTGGATCCAATCTATGTTTTTCTATTATATCCTTGATTTGTTATTTTTGACGATTATGGCTCCCTTTTGTGATTTATGATCTTCGATGAAGCTACTATTAGCTCATACCATCATGTTTTTCTGTGTCAGATGCCAGGTCAGGCTATCCATGGTGGCTCTTCTTTGTATCAGTGCGTTCAGAGCAGAAGCATTGATGAATTTGATATCCCAACCAATAAGCAAACTGGGAATAACAGGACACGTGCTCTGCCAGAGAGCAACCCCCTCAAAGACCTTTCTCTGGACAAAGATAAAGCGAATAATGTGGCAAAAATTAAAGTCGTGGTATGTCACTTGTACTTTTTGCATCTTGCAATTACCAAGATGTTATCTTTTGGAGGGCAGCTTTGCCAATTGCTAGAATGCAGCTTTGCTTCTTTGAAGCTCCTTGTATTTGGATGTTATGCATATATCATATGGAAAATGCTGTAAAGATTCACATCAGATTTGTTCATTTTGTGCAATAAACACAGGTGCGCAAGAGACCTCTGAACAAAAAGGAGTTAGCAAAGAATGAAGAGGACATCATTGATACGCATGCCAACTCTATAACTGTTCATGAAACTAAGTTGAAGGTGACTATCGTTTTGTAATTATTGTCATCCATCTCTATAATTCCAGCTTGTTATGTACATAGTAACCATTAGTATGTTCATTCATTGTTGCTATTTATCTCCACTCAGTTGTTCCTTTGAAGGTTCGCAGCAATGTAGACCAATTGGTGTTTCTTTTTCTTACTTTTCTTGGGAGTCACTCTTTGATTACACATTGCGAATCACTGATCCAACAGTAATATTGTGGTCTTGCTTTTGCAGGTTGACCTAGCTGAATACGTAGAGAAACACAATTTTGTGTTTGATGCAGTACTTAATGAGGAGGTTTCAAATGATGAGGTGATCTTGAAATAGTCACAATAATCTAGAATTTGGTTTGTAATAAACATCCAGAGCCTGAAGTTGCATTCTTACTTCCTTAGGTTTATAGTGAAACTGTGGAGCCCATCATTCCGATCATATTTCAACGCACAAAAGCAACATGCTTTGCATATGGACAAACAGGTAATTACCACCTTATGGCTGAGCATCAAAGGTTGCTACTGTTCATTTTCCCTATCTTGTAATATTGGAGAAATGAAAGCCAGGAGGCTTTGTTCTGTGACTATGATCTTTGTTATTATAATATTTCGTTTCAGTTTAGTTTGCCCTTATCAAAAATAAGAATGGTGGACACTGAATTTTATTTTCATGCTCCTTTTGTCAATCTCCATTTTTCATATGGTTGGAAAAATGGAGATGACTCGTTCATTCTCAGTTCTCGCATGCTTCCAGTCTAAGGATTTATCACATTACTACATGATGTTGTCATCGTGCAGTGTTTTTTTTTTTAAAAAAAAGTTTACATGAATAATCAAATTCTCTTAGCTTTCTGATTTAGGATGATT
This sequence comes from Drosera capensis, assembly GCA_001925005.1. NCBI lineage: Eukaryota > Viridiplantae > Streptophyta > Magnoliopsida > Caryophyllales > Droseraceae > Drosera > Drosera capensis. Next base: position 3,008 of record LIEC01010620.1, read on the forward strand.
ATCTCCAACTGTTCCCCCTAATTTTCAAAATTGTAAGTGATTGTTGTGCATGTCTTTCTTCAGCCGCTAATGGGCTAGCTCGGCCTTTTCTTTTTTTAATACAGGAAGTGGTAAGACTTACACTATGAAGCCGTTGCCTCTGAAAGCATCTAGAGATATTTTAAGGTTGATGAATCACAACTACAGAAACCTGGGATTTCAGCTGTTTGTCAGTTTCTTCGAGATATATGGTGGGAAACTCTTTGATCTCCTCAATGAAAGAAAGTGAGTTTCATGCATTTCTGTCGCTGTCCTCCAATCCTATTATGCATTTTGTTGTGCTTGCATAATACTCAAACTATCTAGCTCTTCAGGAAACTATGCATGAGAGAGGACGGGAAGCAACAAGTCTGCATTGTAGGATTACAAGAGTACCGAGTATCAGATGTGGAAATGATCAAAGAGCTCATTGAGAGAGGCAATGCAACACGGAGTACAGGCACCACTGGTGCAAATGAGGAATCATCCCGTTCACATGCCATACTTCAGCTGGCTATCAAGAGATCTGTTGATGGTGTTGATTCTAAACCTCCGCGTCTTGTTGGAAAGCTTTCTTTCATAGACCTTGCTGGAAGTGAACGTGGAGCGGATACTACAGATAATGATAAGCAGACTAGGTATGCCGTGATGCCGACCTCCCCATATTCTTTTGTGTTCTATATGCTCTATTCGTAGAACCACCTACTATTCATGTTCTATATCTGTTGTTCAATTTTATATTTAGTTTAATTTTTTTGTGCCGTAATATTACAGTTTTTCCATGTAATCCCCATACCATATCTTTGTTGTTCCGTGTATTTGCCTATGTGGGTATATCACATGCAGTGTCTTTAAGCACTAGTACCTTGGCTCTAGTTGTTATGTTTCATTCCATTACATGTGATTTAATTTTCTTCATCTTCTACTGGTCTGCAGAATTGAAGGCGCTGAAATCAACAAAAGTTTACTTGCATTGAAAGAGTGCATCAGAGCGCTTGACAATGACCAAAATCACATTCCTTTCAGAGGGAGTAAATTAACTGAAGTTTTGAGGGATTCCTTCGTCGGCAACTCACGCACAGTTATGATATCATGCATTTCCCCTAGTTCAGGATCATGTGAACACACTCTAAACACCTTAAGATATGCCGACAGGTATCCAACTTATTTCATTATCTCAGCTGACAATCTCTTGTAAGATTCTCTAGTACAAGTTCCTCGCACCGCAGACCTAGTAAAAACTGCATATCATACACATTTTTGAACATGAATGTTTGATACAATCTCATACTTTTTCCATGTCAGAGTGAAGAGCCTTTCTAAAGGAGGCAATTCAAAAAAGGATGCATTCTCCACCACAAACCTTAGAGAGTCAACGACACTGACCTTACCCTCGTTTACATCTGTTGTGCCCACACCGAAGGATGACACAACTGATACATGGTCACAACAAACTCCAGAAGAGGATTGTGAAGGTTCAGGAGATCCTTATGAACAAGGGAAACTTCTCTGGAAGAGAAATACCTTAGAAGACAAGGCAAGGAAAGCGAATGGCCAAACTAAATGGAATGATCCATCTAAACTAGACGTTAAGAATTCGGATTCAGATGACGACTTAAATGAACTTTTGCAGGTAAGCCATAGTTGCCTTGGCGACCCTTGTGAAATCAAAGTGTGGTATCAGACATTCTATGACTCCATGTCACTGACTTGCTGTCACCTATTTACAGGAAGAGGAAGATCTTGTAAATGCTCATAGGAGACAGGTTGAGGAGACTATGGATATAGTCCGAGAGGTACGTAAACTGAGTGTATATATATATATCTTCTCCCATATACGTGTGTGATTTTTCTTGGTCTCATGCTCTAGTCTAATTTGGTATGGTATATTGGTATGTGTCAGGAAATGAGCCTTCTGGTAGAAGCTGACCAGCCTGGGAATCAGTTGGATGGCTACATCACCAAACTAAACACCATTCTATCACAGAAGGCAGCCGGCATCCTACAACTCCAGACGCAGTTGGCTCACTTGCAGAAACGACTGAGGGATCACAATGTCTTAGTTACATCTTCAGCTTACTGATCTCTCGAAAGCAAGCATCATTGTTGTCATCATCATCTAGGCTTTTGCATTGCAAATAGTGAGGCGAGCCAGATGAATTCTGCTTTTTCGGCTCTGCACCTGGAGCATCGATGTGCACTGCCCCAGATTTACTGCAAAAGAATAATGCAGATCAAATGATACCAAGATGAATCCTTGTGGAGGAGCGGCTCATGTCGTACATCCTTGAATTAATTTTGTTGTGGTTTGTGTATGTTTTTTTTCTTTCATTCCTGTTGGTTGTATTTTTGGATCTGAGTCCTGTTTCGGACTGATCTTCAGACCTGCGATTGTGTAAATTTGTTCCTTTTTTCACTAGTTCATGTAATTCAGGATATGATTTCAAGAGTTCTGAACTAGTCGATGTAATGTGTACATTTAAATTAAATATTCTTCTCCCTTGAGGTTTCCAACAAAATCAATGTTATGGTATATCCTGGGCTGAATCACCGAGCTTGCTTGTTCTTCACCAGAAAGATTGCAAGAGAAACAATAACTCACCAGATATGCTCATTGTGAGGTCGCACGGCATTGACGGAGCTGGCAGGCGTCCTCGCCTAGTGACTCGGATTCATCTGCACTGTAAGCTCTCGGAATACTATAAGTTCTTTTTAGTACGAAATGGCATGCATATATGCAACATGGTCGCAAGCAAGAAAGTTTTACAGATGAAACAACGTATACATATGAAATGTGAACCATGGCATCCATCATACACAATTACATTCTTCAGAATAAACATCCAAGTAATCATATGTGATATGACTATATACTGAGAAAATCCGCAACGAACAAAGCAGCTTAAAGTCACACAACTCGTGCTATTATCATGAGTATGAACAAGAATCCTGCTTGAACTTGATGAGCTTGGTGATGTAGTGAGCATAATCAACCTCGATGGCACAAGATGCATGCAGCTGATGCTTCGTTCTTACGAGCTTCCCTACCACATACCCTTTCGAATGGATCTCTAAGTCCAGCGTGAATGGCACCAGTTGTTGGCCACTGCTGCTACTAACTCCAGCATCAGTGACCGTTAAACTCGAGCCAGCTCCATACAACGGAATCTTGTCCCCTTCCAACGTGATGGAGACAATCCGAGGACTCTTCCTCGGCTGGTAGTATTTCTTAACCTGCAAGAATAATTTGAACAACTGGTTTTGAGTGTTGAGAAGCCAATTTCGATTGTCACATTTCAAACTAAAATTGACACGAAGGCAACTAAGACAAACTCTCATGTTTCAGAAAAAAGAAGTTTGATTGTTCTGATCTTACTTACTTGACCAGTGGCGACAGAGATCTTCGAATACAGAAGGTTAATAGGTGTGGATGAAACATGAATCCCGAAAAATGAAGCAGGATTATAGATGGAAATCTTGAGTGTGCTATTCCTTCTCACCATTTTAGTCGGAACTCCTGAGTTGTCGGTTCCTTCTTGTACAATCAAGTTATAGATTGCCAGACTCTGCAATCATAACAAAGTTCGCAATCAAGTTCAACATTATGCTAGTCAAATTTCATCATGCTGGACCTTTTGACTGTTACATAATTATATGCAGTTTATCCCCCTTGTAAACAACCGAGAGATTTTTCCTCAAACAATGGACGATAGAAATTGAAGAAAATTGCATGGTCATGCCCTTTATCACAATAATTCCATTACAAACCAAGCTAGAAAGAAAAGGCAACAACCAACATAATCTCGAGATATTGTTTCTCCATGTTCTAAGACATTATTTGAATCCCTGACTACACGATTAGAGGAAGGGTTATTCATGGCCGAGTCCATCTTTCTGGACAGAAACCATGTTACTATTAATAGCATAAAAATATCCTATTGCATCCCTTATGTATCACAGGTGACTCGGTCCATTAAACACTCAAATTGCTAGAATATGGATTGAGTGATATACCTTGAGAGAAACTTGAGTCTTGTAAGGTCTACTAGCACCCCAAATGATCAAACAAAACCACATAGCTCAAGACACCAATCAACTCTTGAGGTCTCCTAGACAACCCTTTCTCCTCCTCATAATCACCTTCCTCCATGATCACATTACACTCCGGCCACCCTTTCTCGTTACTCCCCCGCTTCCGACCGCCTTTTCTCCCCGAAGACGACCTGAATATCCCCAAAAACCTACTCGACGACGAGTTCCGGGAATGAGGACCGAACGAAGGGTGTGATGGAGACTCCATTGGGCTTGTGTACATTGGTGTTGCTTGCATCGCTGATGATTTGTCTCCGTCGTGTGAGTCCCTTGATGGGCTTTGCACGTAATAGAGTGGCCTTTTCGGTGACCGAGAAGGCGACGACGGCGCCTGGCTCGTCACGTCGGATTCCGATTTCGCGTGCGCCATTCATGATATTGGAGTTGATGGGCACTGATGATTTGATGAAATATGAAATGGGTTGATGAGATTTTGTGATGATAGGGTCTTAAGAATGATCAATTTGGAACTGCCCAGATGAGGAAAGTGATGATATTCAACATGGGTATGCGATCAAAACCTGAAAATTTTTAGACCCAAATGGAATTTGAGGAAAAGAAAAAACTTTGATTTGAGATTTATGTGATGAAGTATAGGGGAATTGAAAGTGGGATGAGAACAAAAAGGAAAGCTATGAGTTCATAGAAGTAATCAATGGAGATGAGGAAGCTCCATTGATGAACACTTCATGGAGAAGTGGCGTGAGTTTGGAATTTGGTAAGGTATCTCTTCTCTCTTTGTGGTTTTTGTGAGGCCAGTGTGTGCCAGTGACAGTTGCGTGTGTTCTTGTGTTCTTGTTCTATATTTGTTCTATATTGGTAGGGAAAGGATGAATAATTGTACTCAACCAGTAAACGGATACACGACTCAACATTAACAATAACAGTTTGACAATCAGAATCTTATAAATACTCCTATATCATATCACTAATCATCCTTTTGATCAATCTTTCGATTGATTGTACATCTTATAAAATTAGATGATGCTTTTGATCAGTGGATTGTCAGATGAGTTCTCATCATGGATAGATTCTTTTAGAATAGCTGTGTTGTCACAGAAGAAGATATGTTAATGAAGAGTGTCGACAGTCTGAGGTTTTGGCTGACAATGTGAGAGGCTAATCAGATATTCATGATTGAGGATGATTGATGTTGGGAAATTGATGATTTTGAGGATTTTGACATTGGACCTAATTATTTGGCTCGTCATGCCTCGTTTTTCTTATTACTATTGTGATTGGTATCTGTATAGTGACCATTTGATTTTGATGAATTATACAGGCTGCAACATGAATTTGGAAAACTTTCATTAGACTTAATGATGCATTATTTCTATAAACAGTGATTTACAGTGATTTCATGATATGTTTGATTTTTTTTACTGTTTTGCCCACCAAGGTGTGACTGATTAGTTGTTAGGTTGGACTTGTTTTTCATCATCCATTAGGAACGGGAATCAAGTTCCTTTTCATTCATGTAAATCGGCTTATTGTTTAAGATTAGGTGGTTGTTTTCAATAATGGTAATGACCTGTTGGTCCCTGTTCTAGTGCTTCAAGAATACAATACAGCTATGAACGGAAAATGACTAGAAATCCACTAGTTACGAGAACGGAAAGACAAGCTTATGTTGCATATTTCGATTCACCTACATCCTGTAAGTACTTGTTGATCGAGTTACTATAAGAAAAAGATCGACACTAATCAACCTGAGACTCACCTTTCTATACAACATTATGCCGTTTGATGGTGTCCTAATCAACTGATATAACATAGGGGTTTTTTTTTTTTTTTTTTTGAAAGCAATTCAGGATAATGGAGCTGACTCGGTCAGCCATTACCTAAAATAAGCTGACTCATAAGTGAGTATCAATAACATACATTATCCCATCTTGAAATATTGACAACATTATCCTTGTACCATACAATAAAATATCAAGCACCAAGCCAATGAAAATATCAAAATAACCCATCAAAATTCCCTGCCTTTCAAGCTTTATCCATTTGCCTCCCATGCCACTCAAAAGCTTACTAGAACATGAAGACAGACACAATGAACATCGGTTCTCCTCATTGGGCAATGCTGCCTCTGTTGAGATCTCTTGCTAGACCTCATTGAGATCAATTAAATAGATCTTGGCCATTGATTTCTGCTTGTTCACGATCATCTGATCTTGTTGGAGAGATTAGAGGAAGGCAAGATGCTGGAAGGGAAAGCATTGATAGAAGATACAGATATGCCTTTGAAGATGCAGATCCAAGCCATGGCTTCCGCTTCTCAGGCTCTTGATCTCTATGATGTCCTTGATTGTAGGTCCATTGCTTCCCACATCAAGAAGGTAATTACCTATAAACTTAAATAGTATATTCGTCAGAGTTGGTTCCGCGGCTCAACCTTATATACAAGATTTGAATTCATGATCTCAGTATGATATCTGCTCTAATACTCTATTGAAAGTCCGAACCAATTAAAGAAAATTTATGTGTTATGGTTAAGGAATTTGACAAGAGGCATGGAGGAGGATGGCAATGTGTGGTGGGTTCAAACTTTGGGTGTTTCTTCAGCCACACAAAGGGGACATTTATCTACTTCACCTTGGAGACACTCAGCTTCCTCATCTTCAAAGGTGCAGTTGCTGCCTAGCTAGATATCTACAACTCCTCCATCGTGCTGAAGAAAACATAATACTAGGTGATGTTAGAGCAAATGAAAAAAAAGGGTAGAGCATGGTGTGCTCTTATATGTTTGTGTCTGATATTTGGAATGTTCTACCGCACAATTTAAGTTGTTTTATATGGTAATAGTCTGCTCCAAGTCTCTTCTTCACCTTTGAAACTATGTCTTGTAAATAGGACTTCAAACATAGTCAAGTATCTTTTGTCAGCTACAAAAGTGCATTTGTCACTTTATTTCTTATAGCAGGATTATGTACATAACTTTATCCGAGAGTTTCTAGATCAAAAGAGATTACAGGTCGAATTTGGCTTGAACAAGATTACTCAGTTGAATCCGTTATTCTAAGCGCTATCCATTAACGTAGAAGACGAAATCCCAACCACCATTTCCATGAGATAGATTTTCACCTTCGAATTCTCGATCCTTAAACCACTGGTGTCAACAACGGCTCGCCCCTGAAGTGAGCCTCCAAGTTCCGATTCCGAACAACAAGATCAGCCATCGTCCGTCGTGTCTCCACAGTTCTGCTTGCAGCATGAGGTGATAGAGCGACATTATGAAGCCCAAACAGCTCCTCGAACACATTTGGTTCATCTTGGAACACGTCTAGCCCAGCTCCACCTAGCCGGCCTTCAACCAATGCAGTCACAAGCGCATGCTCATGAATCAGACCGCCTTGCCAATGTTGATCAGGATACCATTTGGACCGAAGGTGTGTATCACTTCACACCTCACAATGTGGCTAGTCTCGGGTGTGAGCGTGCAACAAGGGAACAGGATGTCGCAGTTGGAGGCTAGCACGACTGGACTAGGATAGTATTTGTACTCGGAAGCCGGTTGCTTTGAGTAGTAGCTGATGGGCAGTCAGTGCTTCGGCTCTTTAGTATTGGAAAATATATATGTATTGGACAAAAATGAATTTAGTATCAAATCCATATATAAATCAGACACACTCCAAACAAATTGCGCCTGCTAAAATCATACACGCCACAATTTTCTACATCCAAATGTCAGAATTAGTAACTTTTAACCGATAATCAATTTGTGTTTTTTTTTTTTCTAATGATATCAAAACCAATAAAAAAAAAAAAACACCCTGTTGTTTTACCTTCTATTCCCATCTTTATCTTCCCATTGCTTCCTATCCTTGCAATCCCCATTTTCCATGCATTCTGTTTCTAGTTGCCATTGTGGTTGACCAAATTAATCCCTCTACGGAGATCTTTGTTACAGCTTTGTTTGGACCATGGTGAAGGCTATAGAACAGGAACAAGAGAATTATAGGGCTACGGTGAACCATTTTAGAGGGCTTTTTGATAGCAGTTCCAATGGTACGAGACATGGGCATAGCATGAGTATGATTCTCGAGGGAACGAGCGACAAGGACTTGTATGATGATAGGATTTCGAAATCTCAAGCGTCTACAGGGGATCGACCTTTAGAAAAAACAATTATTGGCTCAGCATTGAACAGGAATGCTAAGGCTCCTAAGTCGAGATTGAGCAAAGACGGGTATGGAGGCGATCAACAAGCTAGAGATAAAGGCATGTCTACATCTTTATCGTCGTTATCTCTCATTTCTCCTTTTACCCTCTCTTTTGTTATCCTAACTGCTCGATGTAAATTCTTCTATTTGCTTGATCCTATGCAGTAAGATCCAATTTTCGCTTATGATTCTGGATTGAAAAATAATCTCAGTTTTACGTAATGTATGCAGATATCGAGTTGATGAAGGAAAAGTTTGCTAAGCTGCTCCTGGGTGAGGACATGTCTGGGGGCGGAAAAGGTGTCTCGTCAGCTTTGGCATTATCAAATGCCATCACCAATCTAGCAGGTAGGTTATTGGTTTCTTTAACCTTAATTGTACAATTCACAGAACTTCATGTATTATCACCGTTTTTAATGATCACGCGCTAGTCGCAAATACCCACATTGTTCATTATATGCAGCTTCTGTCTTTGGAGAGCAACGAAAACTGGAGCCCATGTCACCAGAGAACAGATCGAGATGGAAGAAAGAAATAGACTGGCTCCTGTCTGTTACTGACTACATTGTTGAAATGGTTCCTTCCCACCAGAAGAACAAGGATGGATCGTCTATGGAGGTAATATTTCCTTGTACCTCCTCTCCTCGTCTTGTCTTGCCACATGTTTTCTGGCAGGGTTAAATATTTTCTATTGCTCTATGATTTGTAGATTATGACGACAAAGCAAAGAACAGATTTACAAATGAATATCCCAGCTCTTCGCAAGCTTGATGCCATGCTTGTTGTGAGTATTCAATTCCTTTTCTTGATCTTTGCGTCTTCTGTGCTTTCATTAAAAACTGCCTAAATGGTTCAAGCGAAGGGCAATTAGCTTATGCAATATATTGATTATTAACAGGATTGCCTAGACAACTTCAAGGACCAAGACGAGTTCTACTATGTATCAAAAGATGCCAACGACGCAGAGAAAGGGGCCAAGAGGATGGACGATAAGTGGTGGTTGCCTACCGTAAAAGTTCCTCCGAATGGCCTATCAGAAGTAACCAAAAAATGGATTCAATTTCAGAAGGATTCCGTGAACCAAGTTTTGAAAGCTGCCATGGCCATAAACGCTCAAGTATTATCAGAGATGGAGATTCCAGAAAACTACATTGACTCCTTGCCTAAGGTCAGAAAGAAGTAATTTTAGCGGTGAAACCTATCTAATGCCTTCGCAAAACCGATTTCATGACTAAGTTTCTTTGTCCTTGAACTTAGTAAAAGGTCGTTCAAAGTTCAAACGGTGTTTCGAACTTTATTTACTACATTTTTATTGGATAATGACTTTGTATTCGTGGTACTAGAATGGGAGGTTGAGCCTCGGAGACTTCATGTATAAGAGCATCACAGTCGATTATTTTGATCCCGAGCAATTCCTTACGACAATGGACTTGTCTTCGGAACACAAAATTGTCGACCTCAAGAACAGGATAGAGGCATCCATTGTGATCTGGAAGAGAAAGATGCACAACAAAGATACGAAGTCTCCTTGGGGTTCAGGTGTGAGCTTGGAGAAGAGAGAACTGTTTGAAGAGAGAGCAGAGACCATTTTGCTAATCATCAAGCACAGATTTCCTGGAATTTCTCAGTCTTCGTTAGACATCAGCAAAATTCAATTCAACCGGGTAAGCATATGCACGCCATGTTTCAAGCATCCTAAGACTTGCTATTTGCGGTCTGGTTGAGGTTCAGAGTGTCGTTAGACATAGTTCAAGTCTAGCACTTTGATATGAACATGCTAGTGTCACGATGTTTCTCCTTGTCGTCTAATGACAAGATAACTGCGATTTATCCTTGTATGTACGTCTACTGCTGTTGTGGTTTGATTATTGAAAAGGAACCATTAGAGTTACTGTCGTTAGCATTTTTCAGATAAATACGATGCTAAAACTTTCAGCTCTGGTTTCTCAGGATGTGGGGCATGCTATATTGGAAAGCTATTCCAGAATACTCGAAAGCTTGGCGCACACAGTCTTGTCCCGAATCGAAGATGTTCTTTATGCGGATTCTCTTGCACAAAATCCGTCATTGGCACATTGCAAACGGCCATCAATGGTTCAGATATCCGGGTCACTTAAGTTTGATGCTGAGGAAGAGATAGAGAAGCTCAACTCTGTTGGGACGCCGACTTCAATGACACTATTAGATTTCATGGGATGGAGTACAGAACAAGGAGAGGCGGGAAAGAGAGCATCCAATGCCAACCTGGATGAGCTTGATGAGGATGGCGACGAGAAGTTGATAGCCAAACTTCATATCCAACTACCTAAGAAGTCCTACATCGATAACCTGGGAGGCTTCAGGAGTCCTACATCTCGGCATTGACTAGCATCACGTCTACATTGCACCGCGACGTTACCAAACCAGAAAGATGACGAGGGAGAATGTAGCAAAGGACATCGTACATGCTCGAACATGTTTCCTAGCTTTCTTGTAACTCTTCCGAAGATCATTCTCTTCCCTTGTTTTGGTCGGGAAGTGAATTCTTCCATGGGTTCCTAGCATATTTAGACTCACCTTTTTCCCAGCAACAGAAACGGGTTTGTCGATTTTGTAGTTCTATGACATGGTTCTCGAACTTGTATTATGCCAATGCTATGATAAATGTGAATTTCATACACCGCATTTGTCACGTTTAGTAGAAACTTTGATGTTGTTATTAGTCGTTAGCTTTTCCTAAGTTATGTTTTTTATTGTCTAAATCTCAACTGTATAATCCATTGATATTGAAACTGAATTATGAGATTTTTTTTTTTTTTAGGGATCGACAATTCAACATATACGAGTTCTGATCAATGAATAAACATATATTCAAGAACATATTTTTTAACAAAAATAATCGATATACTTAAAAGTTTTTTTTTTTTTTTTTGACATAGTTGGTTTTTTTTTTTTTTTTTTTGTATCAACGAGCATTCGGTATCAAAATCCTTTCTTAGCCTTTCTGTACCAATGCACAGCGTTGTCCAACCAACATTTCCACTTCAGTGGCCAATATGTTACGGATACAAATAGCTTCCCTTCACCACTTCACCGTCTCACACATACAAATCCCAATGCAATTGCAGTTTGAGAACATGGCCACAATACTTGCAAACTTGTCCTCACCAGTTCTCATCCATGGAGTCAAAACCCTACCCAGACTAATCTTCAAATCTGGGTTTTGCCCAATTCCTGGTATGGGTCATTTACTGTTTTGACCTAATTTTCTGAGAAGGATTCATTTGGGTTGTTGAAATGATTGGTTTGGTGATGAAGAGAAATGAGTCTGATTGGTTTGGGGTGAAATGGGTACTTGTTGGCTTGTTTGGAATTTGGATTGAAGGGTTGTGAGTAGATTTTGGGATTGGGAACAGTGTTTGGGGAAGAGAACGTGACTCCCTTATCTGGCCATCGTGTTCAGATATTGTTATTGGCTTGTAGGTATCTGATCCAACGGGTTTAAAACACGACTTGACGAGTTATGGTGGCAGCTTGGATATGAGCTTACACATTGTCTAATATGGGATAAGTCTAGTGGAAGCTTGTTATCGTATCTATGGAGATGTAATTCACTCATTAATCATTATAGGCACTTTGCTAGGCAAGTTTGTTTAAGGGAATCAAAAGAGTCAATTTTTTCATGGAAAAGAATCTTTACTGGTATTTTGCCTCATTTTGAGTTCATGTGAGCTTCCATCAAGAATCACTGTACTTTGAATCATTTTGGGTGACTAAGGAATGGCGTTAAGTAGTTCTATAGCGTTGGTGGTGTGATATTTGAGAATGTTATTTTGTAGTTGCTTCTTCGTGAGAGCGATTGCAGTTGAATTCGAACTATATATGATTATAGGTCTGACTGATCATGTTCTGTATGTAACTGGGGAACTTGTTGATGTGGCTCAAATCTGAAGTTCTTCTCTGCTTGCAAGTTATGCTATTATAATGTTCATGCCAGTTGTGTGAAAAACGTCGCTTTACTACAGTGAAAATGGGAAAATATGAATTTGGGAATACCTTTGTCAGTCAATAATGAGATGTTACTGGTATCTTATATTCAGTTCGTTCTCTTGAGAGACGAGGCCGTGTTGCTTTCTTAGCCAAAGCTGCCGGTGAAATTTCTGAAACCTCGACCTCCTTGAGCATTGTCGGATCTGTTCAGAAAGTGGTAAGTTTTCTCTTCCTATCATGCATCATCGCTCATACAGACTCATAGAGGGTAGTTGTACAATTCCGACAGCTTTTAGCTATCTTAATATTTTCTTTGTTTCATTGTTTGTTCATGGCAGTGGGATAAATCTGAGGATCGAGTTGGTCTCATCGGCCTAGGATTTGCTGGCATTGTAGCTCTTTGGGCTTCGGTTAATCTGATCTCAGTATGGATCTTCAGCTTCCTGCTTGCCACTAATTTTTTCATTGCTCAATGCAACTTGTGTATCAATCTCTTTCAAAACGCACGCTGCTGCTGCTACTGCTTGGTTCTAATTGCTTCATTAATGTTCTGTTTGCAGGCAATAGACAAGGTTCCTGTTATTCCAAGCTTATTTGAGTTCATTGGTATTTTGTATTCCGCAGTAAGTGCTCTCAACCTCAGATATGTAAACTGGCTATTGATCGTCACTTATGTGATAGTCCAACCAGTTAGAGCGTTGAACTGTCATCTTAGTTATAGTCAGGATTCATATTTTGAAGGAACATGCGTTCTCTTTTCCAAGTCTGATTGTTATCTAGAAAATGGGTTCTGCTTGTGAAACCATACGTATGGTGAGTATGTTCAGGAAAAGGAAAATGGGCGCAATACCAAATAATCTATATATGAGTAGCACTTCATCATTATGCAGCTTCAGAATGATAGTCCTACCATCTTGAAATTCAAGTGAACTGAAATGTATTAGTCTCATGTTATATTGACGATAAAAGACTAACACGACGTATTTTCTTTCTTCTTTCCAGTGGTTCACATATCGCTATCTCTTGTTCAAACCCGACAGGTAGGCGAAATTCAGTACTATTTTCTTCCCGGACCAATACATGGGAAAAACAGAAGCATTCTTCTTTGCTTTGGTCGCTTGTAATTGGGAGTGATCATCTTACTTTTCTGTTGCAGGGAGGACTTGATTCAAAACCTCAACAAATCAGTTTCAGATATCTTGGGCCAGTAAACAATCCGCGTGCACATCAAGCTACATCAGCTGTATGTGGCTGTATCGTTTTGATGGTACTAATTTTCCTGTAATCTGTCGCTGGATATATGTATTGACCTGGAATGCTGGATATAAAGCTTTTTCCCTGTGATGAAATTCGGGGCACATATATGTGTTCTTCAAATATGAAATGATTAAAGATTTCCTCATAATATCCTTAAAGAGTATACGTTGAGCATATTTTCCTTTGTAGTCATGAGTCTTAATGAGTTTGGGCTTATAGGTATAATCAAGAGATGATGACTTTATAGCTACAACTCATGTTGCACTTCGGATTCCTTGTCCGCATTATGACTGATTTTTACCATATTTTCAAGTCTTACAATAAAACATCTTTTGAGCGGCTGCAATTCTTAAGATCTATTTCACATAGGTAACTTTGTATGCGAGTAACATCATTTTACATCAGTGAAATACTTTGACCAATGCGGCATCAGGGCAGTCTTCGTAGAATATCGTTATTTGTGTTGTGTGTGATGATTGTAGACTTTGGGACTGACTTATTATGTGGTTATAAGCAGAAGTTGATAGTATAACGATGTAAAATTCCACGAGCGTTCTGTATGCAAACCAGAAAATGAATTACCATCCAACGATTGTCATCGACGAGAGTCACAACTCAGGAAGAGCTACTAACGTGGGTAAACTTTGGTAATCCTATGTATTTGTCAACATATGGCTACAACAAATAGGTATAACATAGAGGATCATTACAACTTGAACATCATGCAACATATGCAAGTGAATTCGATATCTATCCTAACATCCTACACAGCTTATCTTCCTTCGACATCATGCCATACCTCTCCGATCTCGTTCTATCTTCCTCTTTCCGCTCTTTTGAGGTTTCGCTTCATCAACGAAGCTGCAACTGATATAAACCCATGAACGCGTGATCATTGCTACGTCTCTCTTTGTATCGCTCTTCATTGCTTTTGAACTCAACACCCTCTCTGTTGCATACCGTTGCGTCGTTGCGTTCGTTCATCATCATAAAGACGCATCAATGAGACGAACTTCCGCTCTACGAGCAAGATGATGCAATACTCTACGACTTGCGGTAAGTGATTCAACTAGTCAAATTCCCAACAGAGAAGAAATCGTGTATGGTTCATGGTTTGCACATCTTAATCATTTGTTAGATGTTAAACATGTTATCTCATAGATTCCATCCAGGAAGGAGAAAAAGAGCAATTTCCACATCGACCACGCAGAAAACGATAAGATATTGTCTCAATAGTCAAACATATGTTACAAAACTGAACATGTTGACAACAATAAATCTGGAGAGGACAATATATCTATTCATCGAAATGAACCAGCTTACCAACATTATTAAACAAATTTGTCCGTCATATATACTCCATGGGAGAAAAGAAATTACACTAACTATAGTCATATTAATTGCAGATCTTTTCATAATTTTTATTCAAAATCAAATTATTATTTAATTTTAAAATTTTAAAATAATAATAATTATAAATTAAATTTATGAAGATCTTGCATCCTCAATTTCATTCGTAATAATAATTTGAATTATATAGTCGAAACAGATGACCGAGCATATTCATTTGATTCACCGTTCTTCATTCTCATCATCCCCATCCCCCTTCTCCTCCATCTTCATTCTTTCTTGTTCGTCATCATCAATGTAGATTTGCTCGACCACATCTGCACATCTGCACATCGACAAATTGATCGAATCCAATCTGACAATTCTCACCTCCTCGATTTCTCCCAATTCGATCGTTCTCCATTCCCCTCGATCTCGCACCACTCTCAATCGTTGATATTGGTGTCGCCGAACCGTGAGTTCGATCGATCGGTTAGGGTTTCAGGGGAACTGGATTTGGGGATTTCAGTGTATTCTTCGAATTCGGCGGGGCTTCAATGTGTTAGATCTCCAGGAGTCATAATCATTGAGATTGATGGTGCTTGAGGGTGATTGATTGGTTTTGATTGGGGAGATTAGGGTTTTGGGGGAGCTTGATTTGGGGGATTAGGTGTTTGTGTGTGTGTGATAGGTTTTGGGGAGTTGAGGGAGAAGGAGATGGATTGGTTTAGCGGGAGAGTATCGTTGGGGAACTTGGACATAGCTGGAGCTGTGAATAAGATCAGTGAGAGTGTCAAAAACATCGAGAAGAACTTTGATAGCGCGCTTGGATTGGAGGAGAAGCCCGTGGAGTCGAGTGCCGAAGGTCTCCCTTCTTGCTGTTTTAGTTCAAGCTTGTTTTTTGCGGTGTCCCGAATCTATGATCCTATTATACGATTTGCTACTGTACATTTTCATGTATTGAGTTAATGAAAGATACTAGAATCTCGATTCTGGCTACTTCGGGTTGTATCTTTTGAATCTCTAGTATGCACAATATTTGATAGTATTGGGGAAGAAAATGTACTAATCAGTTAGTGTAGGATTAGAATCTCTGTGGTATGTTTGCTAGAAGAATGTATGGATAAGAATGATCGAATTCGATATTCCTGGGATCTATTAGTGATTCGGTACTAACAAAGTAGCGTACCAGAATCTATGTGTTTGCTTTAATACAACAAGAGCTCAAGTTTTTCTCCCATCATGTTGCATCAGCTATATGGATACAGATTCTCCTCTCTTGTTCAATGTCGCCCGCAAGAGCATGATCCGGTATATTATGCTTTAGGGTTTCCTTCAACTTCTTTTAAGGTTCCCCTCTTCCTCTTTCAAGGGGCAATGTAACTATTATTTCACATATATACTTGGTGAAAAATCTGTATATATCATCATTTTGGTTATCGTTTGATGTGCCAATGAGTCGGGTAAGATTATTAGTTGTTCAACACGGGGGTGTGCACTTTTGTCTTGCTGAACATAAAGAACTTGGTTTGGAATCCGCTAATCTTGGGGTGTACTTTGTACCCAAAGCAAGGAAAGTACAGTTGATCTGCTGTAGGTCTGAAATAAAACTAGAAGTTAATTCTCCTGCAAAAACATTTTTAAATATTGTTATATGCTGCAGCTTCAGGAGCATGGCAATCTGCCGCGAACAGGAAAACTCTGTTCGATCCTGTCATGGCGTTTATGGGGCAAAGAGGAGAGGAAGAAAATGAGGAGACAAAGAGCAGTGAAACGATAGTTGAGGATAGAGCTACAGAAAGTGAATCTTTACCTGAAGAACCACCTGCAAGTACACAGTCTTCACATTCAGTTCCAGGGGAGAAGAGTGAAGAAACTGTTGAACAGGCTGACTCTGTCTCCGTTAAGATATTGTTGCCTGCAGAAGGACGTGTGGTTCCCAAGGAACAAGAAGATGTTGAGCCGGCTTTTGTAGATGGAATAAGTATAGTGACGGAAGCTACTGTAGAAGAAGAATCTGATTCACATTTGTTACCCACTGTTTTACCTCAATCGTCCATTGAGGTTCCTGAGTCACTAAGCTCGGTTGAGCAGGCCGATTTAAAGGATACCCCTCATGTTGAGTTGGTTGAAGAACCAGGATCAAGTGAAGCCACTGTGGTAGAAGATCAAGTGGACCAGTCGCATAGCAGTACCATTGCTCCTGATGACTTATTCAATGCGATTGATACCCATGAAAAAAAGGAAGAACAGAAGCCTGAAGAGGAACATTGTTCAGATGGAGGTTTTCTGGTAAGAGATGAAGCCTTGAAAGATAGCCAAGCTGAAGTGCAAGTCGATTCCTCACTACCAAGTTCTGATTATTCTAAGCAGTCTGACAGTCTTGGGGGATCGGTGGTGGATCAGTTACATGCTGAGCTTCCGAAGGTTGTATCTGCAGAGGTTGTCTCTGATCCAAGTACCAAGGAAGGTGGATCAATGAGTAAAATAGTTGAGGGAAGCAATGAGGCAAATGATGATGCGAATGATATTAGGGAAGGTAGACTGAGTTCAGCATCAAATGTGTCGGACTCTGTCGAAGCTGCGGTTGAGCTGGAGAAGCTGAAGAAGGATACGAAACTAATGGAAGCTGCGCTGCATGGTGCCGCAAGGCAAGCTCAGGTACACGATCACTAGCTCTAATAAGGCAAAACTGGAGGTCATTCTTGGAATGATTTATTGATGATCTCTTTCTGTTTTCAGGCCAAAGCAGATGAAATAGCAAGGCTGCTGAATGAAAACGAGCATCTAAAAGTAATGGTAGAAGATTTAAGGGTTTGTGCCAGTATACCTTCTGGTTTGCTGCATTTTTTTTTTCGCTTTTCCTTTTTTCTGCACTAAAAGTTAATTTTTTCTAATAAGATAGGGTGAGGTATTGTTTGATTTCTTATTGGGACCGTGTGCATTTTCTTCGTATTAATCTGACAAATTTATGATTTGTGCACTGTGTGTAGAGGAAATCTAGTGAAGCTGAAATTGAGTCCTTGCGCGAGGAATATCACCAAAGAGTGGCAACTCTTGAACGCAAGGTGATATTCTATCTTTACTGCTTGTTTTTTTTTTTTTTTTGGGTCTTTAGTATGTGCGTGCAATTTTTGTCTGACTCGCATGCCCTTTTTCTGTATTTTGACGCAAAAACGATCAAATATGTTATTGGGAGCTTTCTTTTATGACTCACCGATTCTTATTTGTCATCCGGATTTAATATACTGGTTTTCCTTTCTTGCATCCATATAAATGGAATTAGATGTATGCGGTCACCAAGGAAAGGGATACACTGCGCAGAGATCAGAGCAAGAAAAGCGATGCTGCTGCCCTTTTGAAGGAAAAAGATGAGATAATCAGTCAAGTAATGGCCGAGGGTGAGAGCTGAAACCTTATCGCTGTTCTTTTTTTTTGGCATGGTCTAAATAGCTTTCCATCATATGTATCTTTTTACAGAAACAGTTATTTCTGCAGTGGCTGATGCTTCAATGGAAATTAGTTGCATTTTTCCCTTTGAACTGTACTTTCCTTGAGTTAGCTTGTAATGCAATTGTGCAACAAATATGAACCTGTATCTTGACATGATTAAGTTACAAGGTCGAAAAGTTACCATTAATTATATGTTTGCCTTTCAAAGCCTTTTGTTACTCAGTTCTTTGATAAAATCCTTTGGCGGTAATGATCCATCACAAGTTGTCCCTGTTATCAACATTAGCCCAAGGCCCTGAACTTCTTTTGTCAACATTGCATCTCAGGTGAAGAACTTTCGAAAAAGCAAGCTGCTCAGGAAGCCACCATTAGAAAATTAAGAGCACAGGTTTGTCACTTCTATACTCTTCATGTTGCTATTTATATAACACCTATCATTTTTTGGTACTTTTAACAAAAAAAAATTGATGTTCTGGATATTTTCTGAAACTGCTAGATTAGAGAGCTTGAAGAAGAAAAGAAGGGCCTGGCTACCAAATTACAGGTAATTCATAAACTTATTATGTAGACTTATTTTATGATGATCTGTTATGTGAAAAACGAAAAGCTGGAACTTGTGACCATGCATTCGTTGAACTGTGGAATATAATTGATTGCCTCTTTTCTGATCTTTTATCAATGTTCATGATACTTGTAGATCGAGGAAAATAAAGTGGAGAGCATAAAAAAAGATAAGGCAGCCACAGAAAAGGTGCTCCAGGAAACTATTGAGAAGCATCAAGCTGAGTTGGCTGCTCAGAAAGATTATTACACAGCTGCTCTGAATGCAGCCAAGGAGGCTGAAGCACTATCAGAGGCTCGGGCCAATAATGAAGCTCGAACAGAACTGGAAGGTCGTCTGCGGGAGGCAGAAGAGCGTGAAACAATACTCGTTCAAGCTATTGAAGAGCTAAGGCAAACTTTAAGTCGAAGTGAGCAGCAGGTATGTGATTCGTCATGAAAGATTTTTATCCACCATCAATCTGAGAATATTTCATTAGACAATAACTGCTGTTTTCACGTTCTTTTGCAGGCAAATTTCAAAGAAGATGCTTTGCGGAGAGACATTGAGGATCTGCAGAATCGATATCAAGTATGATTGCGGAGATTACTTTTTTGTTTTTGTGATCCTTTTCTCTTGCTTCAGTTTTTTTTGTTTCTGATTTCATCTATTATATAATGCCTGTTTTTGGTGCCAACTAGGCTAGTGAGCGCCGTTGTGAGGAGCTGGTTATGCAACTTCCTGAATCAACTAGGCCTCTTTTGAGGCAAATTGAAGCTATGCAGGTTTTTTTGTATATCCTTGAAGTAAATGGATGTTGCAAGGGTTGATATTGGTACAGAAACTTTTATCTGATGCATCTGTCTCTTTTGCAACAGGAAATAACTGCCCGAAAAGCTGAAGCTTGGGCTGCTGTTGAGAAATCCTTGGAATCCAGGCTTCAGGTGAATGTCTGACCTTTTGTGTGCGTGTGTTTGTGCCTGTGTGTTTTTTCGGTATCCTAAGATTTTGGTTGACAGGAAGCTGAAGCTAAAACTGCAGCTGCAGAGGAAAAGGAGCGATCTATAAATGAGCGGCTCTCTCAAACATTGTCCAGAGTTAACGTGCTTGAAGCTCAGGTTATTTTCACTAACATTTTGCTATTGTTTTTAGCCTTTATTCCGAAACTGTATTGGAATATTTACTCTTGTGAGCAACGTGTTGTAGATATCATGTCTTAGAGCTGAGCAGACCCAACTCACTAGATCCATTGAGAAAGAGAGGCAAAGAGCAGCTGAAATCAGGCAAGAGTATCTTACGAAAAAGGAGGAAGCAGATACACAAGAAGGACGTGCGAACCAGCTCGAAAAAGAATTGAAGGAACTTAAAAGAAAACACAAGGAAGACTTACAAGAATCTTTGGCACATAGGGAGCTACTACAGCAGGTATAATTTAGTGGAAAAGTTGCTTGTGATTGTATCTCATGATAATAGAAAAAACATTAATATAGTAAATCTAGTATTCGTATAGTGCTGGTCTTTGTTTTGACTGTGAAGAAGGTTGTCTTCAGATCAGTTGTCACTTAAAACTAATGGTGTCACCTGATAAGCAACCCGCTATAGAAAGGTGAGGTGTACATGCTTGCAGCTTCTTCATGCTTACCAACAGATTTTTGTTCATATCTATCTTTAAAGTTTCATGTTTTCATGTTTCCTCATCCTTTCAAATTTTTATCCCACCCGGTTTAACCTGCTGTATGGATGTCATGTTCTTCACAGATTTCTTATGAGTCCTTCTTAACCATGTCAGGAGCTAGAACGTGAAAGAACTGCTAGATTGGATTTGGAGCGGACAACCCGCGTCCACTCATCTGCTGCGACTGCTCAAGCTACTATGGCCAAGCAGAACACCACGGTTGATAATGGTAATAATTAGTAACCAATGAAGTTCTTCTAGCCGTTATAATCTTATGCCACTTAAAATGTTTCATCTTCTCCAGGAAAGTTACTTCGAAAGCTGTCTGCTGCTAGTAGTGTGGACAATATGACAGAAAGCTTCTTTCTACAAGCATCTCTGGAGTCTTCTGACAATCTTTTGGAGAGGAGAAATTCTGGGGATAAAACAATGAGCCCGTACTATCTTAGGAGTATGACACCAAGTGCGTTCGAAGCTACTCTCCGACAGAAGGAGGGTGAACTCTCATCTTACATGTCACGTTTGGTATGAACTCACCAACTTACATGTATTTCTGCCTGTCTTGTCCCCTCTTCGCCTAACTGTTTTCTGTATATTTTGCTGGGATTTGTGAGGGAAATGGTTAAACATGGTGGCCGCATTTAAAACTACTGAAAAACTTGTGAAGTTTAACAAACTAAGGTTAAACGTGAGGATATGTTCTGATCATGTTCATCAAGTTTCTAATGTCTCGGTTGTCATTTCCTGCATACTTAAGACTTCACATCTGATAGGTGTAAAAATAAATAATTAAACCGTTTATTACAATGTTTTATCATTCGGTTTCAAATTCTAGTGCATGATTGCCATCGATAGAAGTATGCCAAGGTCGGATTCTCAAAGATGGTTTATATAGAAAGATTTTGAAGGTCGTCAATTCGTCAGTAGAAAAACTAACCATCTTCCCTACCCCATCCTCTACTCTTATTTGATGTTAAAATAACCCTTTTTTGTTTCAGGCTTCAATGGAGTCTATCCGAGATTCTCTTGCGGAAGAGCTGGTTAAAATGACTGAGCAGGTTAGTCTTTTGCAATGCTTTCTCTGATGCAGAAGGCCTTACCCGTTTACACCATATTGTCGAAGCTGATCTGGATTTGCTGCAGTGCGAGAAGTTGCGTATCGAGGCAGCTGTCCTGCCCAGCATAAAAGCAGAATTAGAAGCACTAAGACGAAGACATACAGCTGCACTTGAGCTTATGGGCGAACGTGATGAAGAGGTATGTAGCCATTTTGTTGAATATTTTGATCAGACACGTGGAAAAAAAAAACGGAAAAAAAAAACTGAGCCATGGTTAGATTTTTGAAATATGGTTGATGGGCTTCATGGCTAGTCCATTCTAGTTTTATCTTATTCATAACTAAGTCAGTCCCTTACACTCGATGTCTTCTTTAGTTGGAAGAACTTCGCAATGATATCGTCGACTTGAAGGAGATGTACCGGGAGCAAGTCAATATGCTTGTTAACAAGGTATGCTTCTTCTTGTTATTCTCTCGTTTCTTCCTTCAGGAGACTAGCGAGCATGTGCTTTCTGTGGATTCTTTAGCCTCGATCTCGGTCGAATTTAGTTTTCTGTTGACCTGCGCATTCATATGTTTTATACAGATCCAGATCCTAAGCTCACAAATGGGTGCGGCATGAAACTCTTTTCCTCTGCTATGCAGTTTCATGTATAGGCCGGAATCAGATTATCTGTAACATATTTCTCTCTATACGAATGGAATTGGATCCGTTGAGTTCTATGTCCAAATCTCCGTTGACAAGGATGATATGGCTTCCCCTTTATTTTTGGGTGTCCAAAAGGGGCTGTTCGTTCGGGCAACTGTACAAGAACTATAGCGATAATCGATTGTTTATTCCAAGGTGCTTTGTAATATCATACGTTTTACCAAGATCACCAAGTGAAAATATCTCAGTGTGTCCCTTCAAAGCTGTGAAATCTTACTCATTTTACAAGCTTGTCTTTGGTACCTCGATCTTGTCTGTGGTTCATTTGTACCAAATCTTGCGCTCCTCAATACTTGCATTCTTGTTTAGTCTTGCGTTGCTGCGCTTCGGCCTGGGTAGCGTAAGTGCACCTCATAAGGTAACTGATGGACACAGAGTTACCGACGAGGTTATAGTTTTTTTCAGATTTGAATCCAAATCATCAAGATTCTTTGTGGCTGTTCCCGACGAAAATCTAGGAGCTTCTAGTTGACTTGTTGATAGGAGTGATCGAGCAAAGGAGGACAGGACACAAATCCATGTGTGTTAGAGTTGATGATGGCACCGCATACCTATTTGATAATTTCTTTCACGGCCAAGCCAGGACATTGTAGTAAATACATTGTCATCATGATAATAATACGTGGTCCAAGCATGTAAATCATAGTGATCAATAGCCTATCTTTGCTTAGGACCTTAGATTATACTACACTTAATAGTATTTTTGTTTTCCTTTTTTTGTCTAATGATGCATGCAGGTTTAGTACTTTGTGATCTTATAATGTATTTTTGCATTGGGACAAATAGAGAACGATCTGGAGATTTCTGCGTTGGCTTTCCTTCACTCTCACTTTTCTCTTTTCTTGTATCCCTCTCGTGATCGCCATTTCTCCACCTCCCCGTCATCGATCCATCGATGGATTTCCAACATCTCCTCTTCCAAGCATACCAATATATAGCTCGATGTGTGTGAAATTGATCGATCAAGGTATCATATTTCGGATTTGACGTTGGAGTTCCTTTTTCGTGAGTGTGTGATAGTGATTCATTGAGTAGTGTGGCGTGCTGGCGTGGGATTGAGTTCGGGTTGTGATCTAAGGGGACAATGCGAGGCCGTGCTCGAGATGTTTTCTCGGCTTACAAGCGTGTGCCATCGAGGGATTACTTGGATAACACCAACGGCAAAGGTGACAAACCCTTTTCGGGTCTCTGCTTTTTTTTGTGGTTACAAGTTGATGTGCATAGAAGGTGCACACAAACATTACTGGCATGAGCCCTAACGTGAATGCCACAAGTTATATTAGGACATGAACCGTGGACTATTATCATATGCCAATATTTCCCCGATGAATTCGGGTTGTTGATTTGAATTCGTGATCTCTAGTCAAATCTGTTCTGATATTATGTTAAGATTATTATTTAATTGATAGTTTTTAATTTATACACGGAGGTCCAAAAAGTTATTCCACATATCATTCCAAGTTTTCTAGATTTTTTTTTTTCATGTCGAGGTGAATGTGTCGGAAATTACTTGGGTGTATCTGTTAAATCATGGTGGCTGAGGTAACTATTTTTATTTGGTTTGTAGACAGTCCGCAGGGCATAGGAAAGGATGGAGGAAATCCTTCTTGGTCGCGATCACTGCCTCATGTGCTCGTGGCTACTGTTTCTTGTTTGTTATTTGGCTACCACCTTGGGTATGCTTTCATGGAATATTCGATAGTGGGCACATGATTAATATACATCGTCTGCTACATGGACTTAATTCTGATTTTCGGGTGCTTTTCCTAATGCAGAGTGGTAAATGAAACGCTAGAAAGCATTTCCATCGCCCTCGGGTTTTCCGGGGATACTTTAGCAGAAGGTAATTGCATTCCTGTGATGAATAACCCTATTTGAAGTTCATTGTTCGACACATCATTTTTCTGATGTCGGATGCAGCATTTAGTTAGGTAATTAGTTGGTTAAGTTCATCTCTTTTTTTCTGAAAATTGGCCCTTTCAATTGGGTATTGTATTTTACTCAGGTCTTGTAGTCAGTACATGTTTGGGAGGTGCTTTTCTTGGATCTATGTTCAGTGGTTCATTCGCAGATGGATTCGGGAGGCGGAGGGCACTACAGTTTTCTGCGTTCCCTATGATTATTGGAGCTTCAGTGAGGTGACTGCTTCATAAGTTCTTTCACTTCCTTTCTATATACTAAACCTTGCCGAAGTCATGCGATATGGACCTCATTCTATAACCGGGAGCTTTAATTGAATTATCTCCATTCAAACACACGAAAATTTTTCTTTTCATTTTTAGAATTCCTTTGCCAATCTGTGATACTGTAATGGCTGAAGTTTTCCTATTTGGCGTCACAGTGCAATAACGAATAGCCTTGGAGGTATGCTGCTTGGAAGGTTTCTTGTGGGAACTGGGATGGGTCTCGGTCCACCTGTTGCTTCCCTCTATGTGTCTGAGGTATTGGCGCCTTTCTCCCCCTTGTCAGTCTTTTGAATGTAACAAGTCAGTATCATTGCTAACCGCCCTCGGTCACAATTAGAACAGGTTTCACCAGCTTATATAAGAGGAACATTTGGGAGTTTTACTCAGATCGCCACATGCCTTGGACTCATGGGCGCCTTTTTTATTGGTATCCCAGCTAAGGAAACCAGGGGCTGGTAAGAGGAACAAGACAGGACTTGTATATCAGTTATTTGTGATTTCTTGATATTTCCAAGGACTGCTTGAGCCTTTACTTGATGTAAGATGCTTGAACTTGTTGGTCTCTTCATCAGGTGGCGCGCTTGTTTCTGGGTTCCCGTGATACCTTCCGCATTGCTTGCACTTACCATGGGACTGTGTTCTGAGAGCCCTCACTGGCTGTTTAAGGTGTGCTCCGAAATCTTCTTTCTTTTGTACAGCAATGAAAGAGAACCTATTATGCTGACATGCCTTGATTAATCTTGTATTTGCAGAAAGGAAGAGGAACTGAAGCAGAAGCTGCATTCGAGAAACTATTAGGCAGTTCACATGTCAAAGTTGCTATCGAAGAGTTATCAAAATTAGGCACCGTAGACCAGTCAGAGACAGTAAGGCTCACAGAGCTATTCCACGGTCGCTATTCTAGGGGTATTGACATTTCTTCTTAGCTCTTACTGCTGGATCAATCAACTTACCGCGGTTGCTTGAATCCATTTCTAAAGCTGTTCGTTTCATTCATTTTTGCAGTGATTCTCATTGGATCCGTCCTATTTGCTTTACAACAGCTATCTGGTGTAAATGCTATTTTCTATTTTTCCTCCGTTGTTTTTCGGAAAGCTGGTGTGCCTTCTAATGTCGCCAACATATCCATCGGGATAGTCAACTTGGCAGGTCAAGATCATCTCTTATATCGTTTCTATAATTCTTTTAGGAGTTATGTTTTAAATAATTTGAAGAATAAGTCTTTCAGATTTGATATCTTTCAGTTTTTTAAATATTCAGGTTCATTTATCGCAACAATGTTGATGGACAAGCTGGGTAGAAAAGCACTTCTTCTCTGTAGTTTTGCTGGCATGGTAAGCAAAATCTGTGTGAATGCTAATTTTATTCCAAGGAAAAAAAACTGTAGTCTTTGGCTTAATCATCTTCTTACACTTCTGTTCATTTGCATCTTGCACGTGGTTCTGTTTAAATATATGTTGTGTCTGACTTGATCAGGCGGTAGCAATGGGTCTCCAAGTCATCGCAACAACTTCTTATGTATCTACGACGGGAGCACTTTACCTTTCTGTTGGGGGCATGTTGATGTGCGTATTCGGAACTGTCTCTTGTTCATAACTGTTAGGCCTTCCATATGGTATATGGATCCTGTTTAAACAGATTCATGATGTCCTGAGTGGTGCGTTACATGTCATTTGTCAATATCCTTCTGCTGCATTTTCCTGAATGAGATATTTACTGGTGCAGGTTTGTACTCACCTTTGCATTTGGAGCTGGCCCTGTTCCTGGTTTGCTCATGTCAGAAATATTTCCAAACAGAATAAGAGCAAAAGCGATGGCATTTTGTATGGCCATACACTGGGTAATTCTCTGAAATGGCTAGCACAATTTCTTTGTTCGCATGTTGTTCAACGCTGTTTTTCCGTCTGCCGTCACTTTTGATCTGGCGTGCTGGCATGCTTATTATCTTCCCACATAATTTTGGTTCTTCATATCCTGTACTATCTATATTGCAGGCTTACGATGTGCAGATGGTTCTGAAAAGTTATATTTGAAATACTTTTTGGATTCGTCGCTATCTGATGCTACATTTCTCACAGCGCACTCTTTTGCAGGTAGTAAATTTTTTTGTAGGCTTGTTGTTCCTGCAACTATTGGAGCAACTTGGTCCTCAATTCCTCTATACAGGTTTTACGATGTTCTGTGTCATAGGGGTTTGGTTTGTAGACAGAAATGTGATGGAAACCAAAGGGAGAACACTTCAGGAAATAGAGATTGCACTTCTTCCAGCTCAATGAAGGTAACTTATTAGGAACTTGAAATTAAAGCGAATACAGATAATGCTTGCATGCTATGATCACACTCATGCCGCATGAGGATGCTGTTATTTAGAGGATAGGCTATGGTCTCTGGATTTGATTTCTGTGTCTGAAGCCCATCGAATTATATTGTATCGGCTCTTATAGATGCAAAATGATATGCTCGGTGTCATCCTCATTTGGTACCCTGATGCAGGTGGCTGATTGGATACTGTCGCATGAATGGACGGTGAGCGACCTGTGCCTGAAGGAACATGTTGGTTGATCACACGTCAAAACGGACTGAATGGCTGAAGGAACTTGGTTTATTGCTTGGTTGCGCCTCACCTAGCATGATGGCTCCACAGATAAAGTCACAGTTCAGTTAGCATTACATTGTCAGAAATTGCATTGCCCATACAAAGGCATCCATACAACATTATC
This sequence comes from Drosera capensis, assembly GCA_001925005.1. NCBI lineage: Eukaryota > Viridiplantae > Streptophyta > Magnoliopsida > Caryophyllales > Droseraceae > Drosera > Drosera capensis. Next base: position 30,177 of record LIEC01010620.1, read on the forward strand.
ATTCTACTTAACAGATAGGCTGAGTTCTTTGCCAGAATCTGCTGTATTAGGCCCAAAACATGGATAGTCCAGCTACATGTCGGGTCTATTGAATGTATTGTAATTTAAACCGTAGTTTTACTAAAATATTCTTTTCAACTCTTTATGTCAAGATATTTCATAATCTATATATATATATAGATAACATAATTATAATATTAATAAACGTATTTTTATAGTGAATCCTCATCTAATCTTTTGATGATTTATTTTTCTATCTCCTATCAACATCAAATTAAAATAAAATCCAACCCCTATTATAAAAATTGAAAATGCACACACACAATACAGGACCATATAAAATCACAGGTTCCTATTACGACAAATTTCATCAAATCCTTGAAACTACTCAGACATCATCGATATCGCAATGACTAGCCCAAAATTGTGGTTTATATAGCCACGCGACGCCATTGGCCGGAAACCGGCGAACTCGAACACCTCCGGCACCGTCGCCGGAAATCGTTCAGCGAAGTGGCGGCGGCGGCAAAGGCGGCGACACTAGTCTTCATCACACTCCGCTCAAATCTGCGATTCACAGGCAGGTACGATTTCTCCCCCGCACTCTTTTTATCAACGTTTATCTGACTCGTATCAGCATCGTTGCAATCAATTGGTGACTGATTATCGTGAAACGACGGCGGTTTGTTCGAATCGGAATGATTAGGGTTTTTCTGGGGTAGTTTAGGAACATGTAATATTGTGGAGGAGGAGAAATTAGTAGGATTCATGTATATGGCAACAAATGGGGATGCATGGATACCTCATGTGTCATGATCGGTTTTGATATCATGTGAGGAACTACTCCGTACGATGGAGGAGGGCTCAAGAATGTATGTATAGTAGTTATTTGTGTTGATTTGGTTAGTGGTTTGTTGTTGGGTTTATATGGCTACGGAACGATTGAGGTAATGTCCCTGTGGATTGTATTGACTTTTGAGGTTGATGGGTTGTGTTAAAATGGATAGATGTTGATATGATTCGGCGAATGGGATTTGACAGGGTTTTGCTTAGGAATTTCATATATGCTAGTAATCTTTGAGATTTTGGGATGAACACAAACCTAGTTGATTGGGGAAGGGGTTTTGTGACAGAAAGTGCTGTGATCGGATCATGACCATGTCAAGCACATCGATGGTTGTCTATGGTAGTGATCTTTCATTCGTGGCCTCTGTCAGATCTTCAGGGACGAAGTCAGCCTGTGTTTGGTGAGATATAATTCGGACTCGACATAGCCACTAGCATTACCTTGTATTATTGGGGTGTCCTCCCCACACCTTTCACTTGGCGGGATTATGTGGGTATGTTCCTTTCTTTTCTTGCCATAACCACTAGCATGTTGTACCTCAAACAGAAACACCCCTTGGATGCATCCCTGTTCAATAACGAAACTTCCTTTTTGTTCATCTTAAAACACTGTTGGTAATATTCGATTTATTTTTGTGGTCAACTTTAGGGGTACATCAGGATTAGAGAATGGCGGAGGACGAGGATGAAGTGAAGAAGGAGCGAATTGTTGAAGCAAGGGCAAGAACTATAAGTCATAATGTCCGCTGCACTGAATGCGGTAGTCAGTCCATCGAAGATTCACAAGCAGACATCGCAATTCTCCTTAGAAAAGTAGTTTATATCCTTGGACTATGCTTTCATTTCAGCTGTGCTCTCTTATTACAGTTGAGCTATGTCTGAAAAAAAAAATGTGAGAATTGGGACAATGAACTTTCTGTTTCTTGCTAACTTGTCGAAGCTCATTTCAGCAGTGAATTATTCTGTTAGCATTGCAGTTTATTTTTGTTGAGTAAGTCACGCAGCTTCTAGATGGATGGCCTATGTGCATAATAGAAGTGTAATATGCTTTCGTTGCTCTACAGCTGATCCGTGATGAAATTCGAGCTGGGAAAAGCGACAAGGAGGTCTTCAAGAAGCTTGAGGAGGACTATGGGGAGACCGTTCTTTATACACCCAAGTTCGACATGCAGACAGCTGCCCTGTGGCTTTCACCCGTTAGTCCATGAATCTCGAAGCTGAACTTTCCACTTTATTTCATCAAAATTTTATTAAACTGACTTGGTTTGTTCTGAACATTATGGTTTGGCTTCAGCTTCTCGTTGCAGGTGTAGCTGGAGGAGCTTGGGCGTATAAGAGGCATAGGAAAAACACTAATGTCCATATGATGCCGTTGAATCTTGTTCGAGGTTTTCCTTTGACTCCGAAGGAGAAACAAGTCATGCTCGACCTTCTCACCCCTCCTCCCCAGCCGGGCTTCCCCGCAACGTGGTGGAGTAGACTGCGTGGTGTATAAGTTTGCGTTATAATCTTCAAAGTTCAGATTCATTTGGGTTTCTTCGAGCACAAGCAAATGCCTGAGTTGTGCCTGCCCTTATTTGGAGCTAAACTGACCTTTGATGATGATGCTTGGATCTCTTGCACTAGACGCGCTCTTCATGGATGCAGTATTGTAACCTATCATGTTTAGTTGTAACTACTGTGAAAGCTTTATGCTGTATGGATAGATCCACCGGTATGGTGTTTTATGGTTTCTTTCTTGTTCTTTTCTATTCTTAATAATTTGTGGCGCTTCTGCTAATCATCGTTGAATTGGACCCTGAGTATGAACTAGTTTGCAGAACAATAAGGGATCCGATCTAGTACTTTCTTCCGTTTTGAACGTTGAAGGTACTCAGACAAGTTAAGGTATCGCGAAATCGCCTTCGTTAATGCAAACCTTGCACGAGTGTGGATCCAACTTTCAATGCTTTCGTATGTCTCAAACTGCCTTGATAAGCAAACATAATCCTAAAAAGATGTTATGCCAATGGGTAGGTATATGAACATACGAAGTTAAGCCACATTCAAGTAAGATTTTTGATGTAATTTTCAGGACATTGTAAACAATATCAGACACTCCATTACAATATTCCTTCAATTTGAGACGCCACCTTTCACCAATTCAATTCGCTGAAGAATCGGTGATCACCACTGATTTCAGCCACTGCCCATAATCAGAACCCTCAAAAAAATGATGCCCAAATCATGGATTTCAATTCAATGATCAAATTACCCAACTGGGCAATCAATGAATTCAACCCACAAAAACCTACCAATCAAAGCAAGAATGCACCAACCCACCAAGAACAGCGGCGCGGCGCGATGTGGGCAACCATTGACAGCAAATGTTGTCATTTAATGCAATCAACTCACTTTCTTCTTCCATTTCTATGATATCTTCTTCATGCTTCATTTATTGTTTTGTATGACAGTAAATTTATTGTTTTGTATATTTTTTTCTCCGTTACCTAATTAAGATACAGAACTTCTGCTTATTTAATTCATGCAAAACCTGTTTGCATTCAAACAAACCTTTTGCGTTTGAACAAACGAGAGGTGGTGACGAAGGAGGAGACATCTATGACGACGGAGGCAGTGACCGTGACGACGGAGGCGACCACGAGGGTGGAGGTGGCGGGGACTGCCGAGGTGATAGCGAGGGCAGAGGTGGTGGTTGTGGGGTGCAATGTGTGGAGATAGTTGATTAAAAAAGTTGAATCTGCCTTTCCCTCTTCTGTATGGATCTGAAAGCCCAAGTATCATGCTAAAAATGCACACCTTCATTTTGGGGTTTTTTTTTTTTTTTTCTCCAGCAGAATTTGCCTTTGATGTGGTTTCTGTCACTATGGTCCATGCTTCCCATTTAGCTCACATTAACCACACCTGTTAATGATTCGATTGATATCTAATGGTAGTACCATATATCTATATGATGCTCTATATGGGGACTTGCCATCTTCCATGTTAGCGCAAATCCAATGCTAGTTATTATATTTAACAACGATAAGATATAATTTGACAATGAGCTGTTTGTTGTAGTTCTTTTCAACAAACCAAAATAAATTTATTCTATGTTATTAAGGAGAGTCGACGGTCAAGATTCGAAGCTTGACTCGAAGTTGTATATGACTTCTTTTAAAGGTGGATTCACTAGTGTGCAGATAAGGAGCTAGCTAGAGTACTATTCTGTGACGAACAATAGATAAGTAGACGAGCAGGTTCTCTCGTTCCGTAGACAGGATTACCTAAATTTTAATGTTACAAATACGTATATGGGAAAACAAAATGGTACAGCATTCAAAGATACAACCTTCAAACAAATATGCTGAGTTGCGAACTCTAATGTAGCTTATAAAACGTAAACCAAAGGAAGAAGAATTGAAAGCAAATTCAGCGTGTGAAGTCGAATCATCATTCGTCAGCCTCGCGCCACTGCTCTAATGTTGGAGTCTCTATCCCGATGTTCTTCATATCAAATATGTTAGCTGGCCAACAGAGTAAAGAATTTAAGCCATTGCTGATCAGAAAATTGAGGCATGTGCATATGGACTATGGATATGAAAAATCAATGTTGCAATAGGAGAGAGGAACAGAAAAAAAAGGAACAATGCCATCAAGGATCAAAGCAGATGCCGTTCGTAATACAGACACGCTAGACAGAAATTCTCAAAGCTTACCAAAATGAACTTCTGGAGTAGCAGCTGCTGTGGCGTCCACAATAACAGTAACTGAAGGGTAATCCAGAGCCACTGCATCGAAGACTGTCTGCCTCACACAATTCGGAGTTTGCACACCTGATATTAGAGGAACTTCATTAATAAACCTTAGTTGCGGAACCATGATAGCAATCTACACAGCATGTATCATAAGGAGCACCAGTTCGCAGGTTTTTGATTTACTTACCAACAACAACTATGCTATCAATCCCTGCAACCTTGAGAACAGAATGAAGATTTGTCGCAAAGAACGCACTAAAGCGTGTCTTAACCAACTTGTAGTCCTCATCGTGAATCACAAGTCCATCAACAAGTTCCGACCCCTGATGGCCCTTGGATGTAGGTCCTGGTTTGCCAGCTTTGTACAAGTTCTTCCGAAAGAGTTCGACATCTCTTCCGTATGGATCATGCTCACGGACAACCTACAGAATCGTCAAAAGTAATAGGATCATCCTTAATGACTATTGATTAATATGTAAGATATATTAAGCACAATTATCTATCAAAGTGGTCCTGTAAAATCGAATGCCTAACCTCTCCAAGTTTTCGCTACTAGACAAGGTTGTGGAATTTCTAACTCAAGCAAAACCATTGCTTCAAAAACATCACTTGAGAAACCATGTCTCAGAACTGAGTACTACATAACAACATCATAATTATCAGATGAACTCATTTAACATAGTAACTTCAACGACTATATCTATGTCAGCCGAGGCGTATAGGCTACCGTGACAGATAAACTCTAAATTCAGAAGTTTACTTTGATGTTGTTATTGTAGTAGCTCTGCAGATCAACTTGTTAATCAACTATCTCCACACTGTATATATAGTTGTTACGTCTGGTTCATATAATGGACCAAAATGAATTACGCACTCGCTTAGGCGACGGCCATTGTGCAGAGAGGAAACGTTGTTTCACAATCGGGCTTCGCCCTTCTCTCGATGGCACCACACCCGGCCAAAGCATAGAAATAAGTTGAGAATATCCAATTCGAGATTTAAAAGAGATCAAAAAATCAAACAAACGGCTTGATTCACTGGTCAGTGATCCTACACTACCCTCAGAAAACATTCTCACCGTTATATACTGATAAAAATTGCATATATTTTGTCCTACTCAAGCACTACACTTGAGCAATAAATCAAGAAAAAAAGTCAAACAGATGAAAAATTATTTTATAAGCAAATATGATACCCAAACAATAAGCATCCCACGGCGCCTAGCAACATCGACGGCCTTAATAACATTAGGGACAATCGCCTCGCCGCCCTTCACCTGCAACACTGCTCCGGGCAGGACGAAATCCTTCTGCAAAAAAGAATTACCACACGAAATCGAAGATGATCATCTCAGCAACAACGAATCAATTATCAACATCAAGATGAAATTTAGGGTTTATATAATACCTGCATATCGATGACGAGGAGAGCCGTTTTCTTCCATTTTTGCTCCCCCATTTTTTTATTTTTCTTTCTTTATTTGTTTTTCCTGTGATGGATGGTGATATGAATTTTGGTTTTGCTCGTGTTGTGTTAAATAGACGAAACTTGACAAAGAGAAATGGAGTTTGTTTGTAGGATGAGAACAAACAGTGTCTACACTTTGTAATAGCATAGGAGGCCACTGGCATCATTTTTCTATAGTATGGACCCAGACAATACTCCTGCCTGCAGTATACAAGTTCGTATTCGACTCATCAAATACTCCAATCTTGATCACATACTATATCGTGACATTATGATATACTCATTCGTACAATCACGTATGAGCTATCAATCACATGACATTAATAAATACTTGTTTCCTTGATTATGTAGCTCTAGATCAGGAAAAACATATACAATAGGAATACGTTGACTTTCTTTAAAAGTAAAATGCATTGATACAGTCAACAACTTCCACGATTTCTAATTCGATTCTTATGTCCCTTCTACCTGTTCTGGAGTTATATTATCGATAATTGTTTTACAAAATATCACAAATGATCCGTTGTGCTCCATTCATTCGCTTGCATTTGATTTTCCACTTGTTTCCAAAACGCAATAAATCGCTGAAGACCACATGTCACAGTCGAATTCTAATGAAATTAACATCTATGATCTATTCACTAGCAGAGAAGAAATCCACGAGGAAGATTGCAACAGAAGGGGGCTAAGACCACGGTTCGGATATTTGAACATACACCATCTGCGTGTACCCATTAAATACCGATATTTCCAATCTGGATAAACCGAGCCTTTGAAACAGACCAAAACGTCCATCTTCGATGATAGGGCTAGTCGCACGGGCAGGATCGTATCTTGTTTGGTGTGTGAGCGAAGGCCCGGCAACGGGTGGTAGCTCCCAATAGACCTCCAAAACAGATTCAACAAACCTGCTATTCTGGAAATGCTGGGAGTAAGAAATTGCCTGGTTGCTGTGGTTGAAGTTATCCCGCATGTAACCCCTCACACCCCACCAAGCTTCGCCCGTTCCACAAAGCTCATTGATGCCGACTGCCTTCTCCCAGAATTTTTCCCTTCTGGATCTGATTTTTGCCTCATCACTGTCGCTGAAGCAGCTATGTCCGCCTCCTGAGGAATCAAACAGGAGATGAGGAAGAAAGAGCATTACAGGACATAAAATAATGTAAGAAAAAAACATGAGAAAACTATTATTTGTTGACATTGATTTTTGACCCATATATCTATATATTTTTTATTGTGTAGAAAAAGAGAGAGAAAATTAAGATTTCAATAAAAGAGCAAGCCATCTCAAAAGAGAAATCATTATAATCTAACTCTTTTTGATTAATGAGTTTTTCTCTTCCCATTGTTTTTCACATAAATTTGGTGTCGAAATTCGTTATCCTAGTTTTGGGATTGTGCTTGTGAGTTGATCGATTTCCTGCTTAATTATAATTTTGGGATTATCTCAGGTGTTAAATCGCAACAGAAACACTAAAGTAAGAACGCTGAACTATACTCCTATATGATTAAGGCACATAAATGTTGTTAACAAACTGGCAGAGGAAAAGACTAGAGAATGGACCTCTTATATAGAACTGGTCACAGATCTGCCTCAATGAATAATGATCACCAGTCCCAGTATCATAGTTATCCTCAAAAATGATGTGTTTGAATCCAGCCTTCAGCGCTTGCTTCAATCTATAATTGTAACAGAATAACAAAAAACAAACAACTGTTACGTCATATGTGGGCGAGCTTATGACGTGAATAAGCACAACAAGATAGAGCTGGCGGTTATTTATAGTGTACAGCGAGACAATTGGACTATACCTCTTCAGTTCATTCTGGTGGTCATCAAAAAATATAAGAACTCGAGTAAGATCGGCTAACCCATGCTTCTGCATCACACTTTTCCAATCAATACTACCAAAATCTACGAAGTCCTTCCCAGCAAAATATGTGCAATTCTCGTCCACATAAGCAGGCCCTTTCTTCAAGTACTTCTCGGGGTGCCGAGGTGTAATCGATAAAATCCTGGTCTCTGGCATCGCCTGTCGCAGTACCCATGTGGAATGACCTTTGAAAGCACCACTTTCAATCAGGAGATCTGGCTTCAGCCGGCGAGCAATGAACCAAAGCCCGAAGCTGTGATCAAATCCCATCCCATACATGTTGTTTTTTATGGGCCTTGTTTCATATATCGGAACAAACTCCTCCAATGCTTTTAGTAGATCCTTTGATGTCCATCCCACTGTTTTTCCATGTTTCGATCTGCCTTTTACCAACAACAACAATTAAATTGCTGCAAGTTCTCACAAAAATTTACAGTGAAACTCAGTTTAGGCAGCAGTATCAACATGTTGTCATTACCAAAATAAAATTGTTAACACCACCTTAGAAGCCCGACGATAAGTTAGTGATGAAAACAAACAAATGCGATTTCACATTAAGGGAATAAAACACAACAAGAAAAAAAAATAGTGACAAATCGATCCAGGAAAATGTCTGGACCATAAATCATGATCTAGATTCTACAACTATAAAGAGAGTATCAAAAACATGTTGGTTTGATCCAATGGCACTGTTTTATATCTAACATGTCTTATTTGTGTCACAATCTCATCTTGTCCTCTGTTAGTCTCAACCAAACATTATGTCGTTCTGATTTCATCGTGGATAGTGTTTCCTGTAAGTGCCATCATGCACAAATCCATTTCGACATAGACAAACGCACAATCCCTAAGCTCACAGTAGAATTGAACTACTACGTCTTGTCTACAACACAAGTCTAAACAGAGTAGTTCTCCGAAGTCACTACAAATTGTAACCTATCAATGCTCTAAATTCGACCACGAATTTGCAATCTGTCTGTAACAATCAACACCAGTTCGCTCAGTACCATCCAAAGAAGAATGCATAATTGATCTAAACATGCAACATCAAGCATAAATATCACAGCAACTTCTCACACTTCTATACCTCTCGCAATTCAGATGCTAGACTCTCAAATCTGATCTCCATTCTCACACAACACAATCACATCACTTCACACACATCAACGCTCCAAATCACAAACCTCTCCAATCAATCATCACCGAATCCGAACCAACACGAATCACACTAATCGAAACAAATAGATTCGAAGATCGAGGAATCTCTTACACCAAGGGACGCCGAGGGATCCGAAATCGGATCCGAGCCCGTCGATCCCATCCCCAACCGCTAGGCGGCGAGTATCGGAGACGCAGACGAGGGAGCGAGTGTAGAGAACGGAGGAGGAGACGAAGAGGAGAACGATGAGCGAGACGACGAGGCAAGGGAAGAGCACTCCGCCGAGGCCGGAGCGATAGGAGACGAAGTTCGTTGCTCTGGTGACGAAGGGGACAGATTTGGACTTCTTGGATTCGTCGCCGCCATCATCGCCGGAGAAGAAGGAGGAAATGGCGGTGGAGGATGTGGCGGCGGCGGTGGGCGACAGTGGCGGTGGGCGGCGCGTGGAGTGAGTTCGCTCTGATACTCCTTCTCTCTCCATTGGCGTGTGAGTGAGTGTGTGAGCCTGCGAGTTTATGTATCTTTTTGTAAGATCTTAGAAAATGTTGTGGTAACCAATTAAGAAACATTGGTATTTAGGAAAAGAGAGGGTGTCTTAAGATATGATATGTTAAATAATAATTTTAACAATTAAATTTAAAGATATTAATAAATGATCAAAATTAAGATATTATAATTTAATCTAATCTTTCATCTTTATTTTTTTAATTTTAATTGTTGGATTTTCATTCGACACATGACCCCTAAACCTTTAGTATTTTTGTTACTCCCTTCTTCTCAAAAAAAAAAAAATACAATTATGTTTATTCGTGAGTATGTCGGGATGTGCTTTAATCATCATCTCAAAACGATCAATTTTACACAAATTTTACATAAAGCATAAACAATGTACTTTCATACTGGTGGATGAGTATTGTAAGTTTTAAAATGGAAATTATGGAAATGTGTGTTAAATAATAACTTGTTTTTTAAGGCCTCGCCTTTTTGTTGGGACTGGAGAGTATGAGATATAGTATAATACTAATGTTGTTGCAGAGGGTATAACTTATGGTCACAGAAGAAGTTTATCAAACTTTGGGTACGATAATGGTGCTCTCTTCATTGTATTTGAATACGGTGAGAATACCAATGACTAATTCCAAGTATCTCATCTCCAAGATCACTCCCAAGTACAACCAGCATTGTCGATCCATGTTCATGATGATCTTCGTCACCAGATCCATCTTATAGAAGATCACAAGGACTAAGTTTTTGTTCAATGAAGGATTCATTTGATTGTGATTCAGGCTAACATTTACGAGTTTCAATCAATGCAATTCGCGGCAATGATCGAGCAAGATTATACTTAAAACGAATAAATAACATTCATGAACATTTTAGCTTATTCTGTTTACATTTAGTATAGTACCATAGGAAACAAGACAAGTGATACACCACCTGAAGATGAACAGACACCGGAAGAAAGCTCATATTATTCCAAAAGCGAACTCTATCAAGCTAAACTTTTTTTTAAAAAAAAAAACATACAGAAATGAAGTTTTCTGCATCGTTCAGCTGTTGAATTGCGTCGATCTGAGCTAAGTTCTGTCGCCATGAGGCTGTTCCCTAGGCTTGAAAGCTCGACAGACAATGCAGCAAATTAAACGGATGCCAAATAAGATGCCGGTGACCAATAGAGCCGACAGGAAGTAAAATTTGGCAGACCGCTTATGCTTGCATCCAAATATAAGTCTTGAACATGCCATGACTAATGTCCCAAACTAAATCGCTATGACCAGGAGAGCAAGAAGGTCGTTTTCAGCTATGGTTTTGTTTGGATCAGAATAAGGATATGAAGGGGATGTGTGGAGTGCAACCTGCAGGTGCGCTCTGTACATTTTCATGGGTTCTTTGCTTCTTGACTGAGTACACTCCAGCAAAGTTTAGTTATATTCTTTCCTTTGCACCTTTGATCATTTACCACCTGAGAAAAGTACCCAATCAACTTGAACGAAGAACAGGATGGACAAACACTTTTCAATCCTTTGGAAGTTTTATGCACTGTCCTCGAATTTTCAATCACCTTCATGTAATCTATAAGATTATCAAAATCGACATGTAAAAGAGAAAGTTTGCATCTTGGATAAAAAGCCTACACAACGCAGCAAAGTTAAATTTTTTGCAATAGTTCAGGGACTAAGCTGATACTAACATTAAACAACACGAGGTTGAATAACAGATTCACACGTCGAAGCTAGTAGATCAGGTATCACAGCCCAAGTCCGCGACTGAAGAGTAGAAACTTCCACAGTAGTTGCAAGAGAGTCATAGCAAATCCTCTACATCCCCAAGTCATAATCAAGGTTTACTCGGTGAATTTGAATTCTCGAAAACTGCATTCGATCAACCAATTATCTCAGTGAAACTATAAAAATGAAAAAAACATGATAGAGTGCATATCAAGTTAAATGATACAACAGAAGGAAAAATGGCGAACGCAACCATTTGATGATTGAGCAACCAGATGACAGGTACAAACACAAAGAAAAATGAAGCTTAAAACACGAGCACTGACAAGAATATAGTGAGAAGAGTTGTACCATTGTAGTTCAGGAGCTTCTCGATCAGGTCAACATGAGTCATAATCATTCTCCTACAGCAATAGCGAACCAGCTGCAGGGAATCAAGCGCCTCCCTGCATCGTAATATCATATAACAGCAAACAACGTTCCCAAATCAGATACAAACTTCATTGGAAAATAAAACATGGAAACCCGGTCAAGTTGAGTCAAGTCGAAGCAGGCTCAACTCACTCACATAATAAAGGGTGACTGTGGTGTAAGATCGTAAAGAACATGTTAAAAAAACACAAACATATAGATTATAAGAAATGCAAAATGGGGCACATTTTAAATCAGTCACTTTCGACAGCAACAACCCCACTAAGCACGGAGCCCACTTTAAAAAATATGGTTAGTAAGGTTTCTTCGTGCTTAGTGTGGTTTCCCAACAATTAGTGGGTTTTCGTCACACTCGATGGAGATATTCATAGCATACTTACGCTTCGCTGTAATTGGAATCGAGAAGATCGAGGTACTCCTGCCATTTGTCTCCGATCACCTGCACTCATCAATAACCCATCAATCACCAAAACCACCACAAAACCCTAGCAATCACACCATCGATCAATCGAACATATCATCCTAGCGTACCGTACTTTTCCGCAGGTAAAACATCGCACCGGAATTATCATCCTCGCCGCCGATGCCGATGATTAGGGTGTTTCTTTAGTTTGCCGCTCGCTTCCGGTAAATTTATAGGGCGATACCAGGCTTATTTACAAAAGATTTTTTTTCCCATAACAATGGATTTGATATAATAATTTTTTATGTGTTAATTTTTATGAATAATGATGGTTATATTTTTTTAGTTTTGTAAAAAAAAAGTGAAAAAAATAATAATATTTTAAATTAATGTGATATAGTAAAATAAAGATCATAAGTTTTTTGTTAAGTTTGTATGAAAAAGTTTTCAAATATGAAATTGTTTTTTTTTTTATTCAAATTAGATATTTGTTACATTTTTGTGGGACGGAAAAATGATATACCCAAATTTAAATGTGTCTTTTACAACGATTAAGATTAAAATCAATTATAAAAAAATATATCTTGAGATAAAAATCAATTAATTAAAAGGTCCACAAACATCAAATTGATCCAAATCTCAAAATGTTTTGTAAGTGTTATGAGGATGGAAAAGAAGGGACTGGGGAGAGGAGGGGAGGAATATGACATCAAAACGGATATTGTTTGTGAGTTGAAAGGAAAAAAAAATTAAATCATTTGATTTTATTATATTTATAAATATTATAAATTATAAATATTGTATTTTTTATTTATTTTGATAATTATATTATTTTCAATTGATAATCCCTTCGAATCCGTCTACTTCTAAGGGAATTTTTTTAAAAAATCAATCTAATTATCCTTATAAATCTTTTCCAATCACTGAGGACTAAAACTTACAAACATCATATTTACAGAAAAAATATTGTGATATCCTCATAATCCTTTCCTTCTCCTTCCATTTCAATCTTACAAACAGGCTCTCAATCTTTACTAGGTATACATAAGTTTAGACTTGCCACAACTTAATCATAATCTTTTGATCTTTATCCTTAATCTTTATTAGATATACATAAGGTTAGATGTGTCATAACATAAATATTTTTTGATTAAATATATATTTATGAATTTTCTTAAAAGAACCTCAATATTTATATAAAAAAACATTATATATATTTATATTACGGATTGTAGTTAATCAATCCGTTAAAAAATATTAGATTTCTTTTTGTGATTTCTCTTTTATGTTACATTACGAATATCATAAAAGACTAAAAAAATATTATAAACATAATCTACGTGAAACAATTACTCCTTTAATCTCATTAAAATCATAATTATTGTAAAATATTATTGATATATTATGTAACTCAATATGATACTAATGACATAATTTATGTTACATCGTTCAAATAAATATATTTTATTTTTTCCATTTTAAATTTTTTATAACATTTTATCTAATTGGCTATTTTCAAATTATTTATTAAAATTTAATATTTAACAAGTATTATATATTTAAAAATTATAAATAATAATCTGAAATTATGAAAAAATTCCCAAAATCATACCATTTCAAACACGTCCCCATTACCCCTCTCTCTCTCTCCTTCGTCCTCCTCCCCGCCACTCTCCGCCGAACCATCTCCCCTCACTCATCGAAAACCATTGCGTCGTGGCTGTCGATAAGATCCCCAACCACTAAATTCTGGCCACAATCCTCATTCCTCCGCCACCATCTCTAATCAGTTATACTCGTCTTCACCACATTTGTCCTCACTCACCTCCTCGACCAGATCTCCATCGATGGCGAGGTAGGTGGTTGGGCGTAATCGAGGGATTCTACAATTAGGAATCGGTGGACTATGGTTTTAGGGAAGGTCGAGGCGGGTTTGGATGGTGATGGTTAGATTGGAGAGGTTAGCATTGGTATTGCTAGTCCGAATTGAGATTGAATTAAATTGAAGGTGATCTAAGGCTCCTGTGATTATAAAACACAAGACATTCAACTATGCAAGGGAGATTGTCCTTGTCATATACGAAGTAAGTACATGTCTATGTTGATCGTACTTCTCATTTATGGAGCGGAGTTGCGACAAATATAGGTTCAAATTCGATTGATTTGGTGTTGATCGAATATGGGTGTAGAGGAGGCTTCAGGCTTCATGATGTGTTCGATAAAATATTATATCAAAAAACTTCATGTTATTGATGATTGTTTTATTTATCAAAGACTTATATTAATATTATTATTCATGTTGTTATTATTTGAATGTTTTTTATCAATTTTTGTTTGATTTTTTTATTCTTAATTGTCATCATGTTTCCTTTAAACATATCACTCTGTTTCAAAATAACACAACCGTTCTATTTCTAAAGCTCCATTTCAAAATAATAAAGACGTTTTATTTATGAGTAAACATAGACGTTTTGTTTCAAATAACAACGACATTCTGTTTTGAAATAAAACGGCTGTTCTAACAAGAGTTCTGTTTCTTTTTTGTACGAACGATTTATTTTTATTTTTAATCATACGTTCTATTTTGATTTTATTCAGACATTTTGTTTCATATTGCTATAATTTTATCGGATTCCGACAAAAATTACGACAACGTTCCAAATTTCGATCAGATTCTGACAAAGATTCCTACTATATGACTGGATTTCGACGAAAATTCCAGGGGTGATGTGTGGAGGTGAAAATGACAATAAGATTATGATTTAAATGATATAAATGATTGTATATTTTTGAAATTTTGATTATATCTTAAAAATTAAAATAAATATAAAAGTATCATGTCATCGAGAACTAAAATAAAAAAATCTAAATTTACAAATAAAAATAAATATTTTAAATATTATTGAACGAAGAAATTATAAAAATAAAAGCATTATTGATTTATTTTGACAAAAATATAAAAACGTTATCGACATCTATATTGCATCGAAGTATTTCACCCACCATTATCCCTTTTCTCAAACGAACACAAGAGATGATGAAAGCCCAACAAGAATTTCAACCCTCGCTTCACCCACTCTCCATAAACCCTCACAAATACTCTTAGCGGAATGCTTCTTCAACTCACAACTCATCTCCGCCTCCTCTCACCCAAACCCGCTCTTTTCTCTTTTCGACAATTTCTTCTCTACCCTCTTACCCTTTCATCCTCGAAAGCTCGACCCAGATCATTGTATTTGTATACAGCGATGAAGGGGAAGAGAAACAAGAGCACCGATGTGGGTAAAGGGTCCTCATCGATGGTTGAGGAAAGCGGCGGGTCTGGTTTTGTTGAGTTTAATAGGAAGAGGGCGGAGGGGAGAGATGGGAGCGAGAAACCTAAGGTTTTGAATAAGAGAGTTCGGTCTTTGAATCCCACTAGCACTATTTGTTATGTTCAGGTAATCTTGTGTTTTTGGGTTGTTTCAATTACTAGTTTGCTGTGATTATAGGGAACTGCTTCTGTTTTGTCATTCGATTGAGCGTTTTTCTGTACATGGATGACTGTTTTTTTTTTTTTGGTTTTTTGGAGTATATAATGGTTTTGATCTTTTTGTATCGTTAATCGAAGACATAGGAAAATGTCGTGGTTGTATCGATGTAGCTGACCTCATATAATGGGATAAAGGTGTGTTGTTATTAAGTAGTAAGGCGTCTGAATAGCCCTTTTAGCAATTAGCATCTAGATGGGACTATGTTTGCTTCATGACAGTTCTTGGTACATTTGAGTGATGCTATGTTTCTTTACTTACCACAGGTTTTTATTGTGCTATGGATTTCATACAGGTTCTTGGAACCGGAATGGACACTCAGGATACTTCACCCTCCGTATTGCTCTTCTTCGATAAGCAAAGATATTTATTTAATGCGGGAGAGGTAAACCTTTATAGAGTCAATATCAGGCTCTTATCTTGTTGATTGTGTATGTCATTCTTCAATTGCTCTTTGATTTGATGACTTATCAAGTTTCGAGGACTTGACTGGATTTTCATCACGGGACTGCCGACCTTGTCTATGAGAATGTTCTAACCTGCTTAGACTATTCGGCATTTTCTATGAATACCCTTTATATTTGATGATACAGAACAGAAACAGTAAGCTCTGTTTAATCCTATTTCATATGCTTCAACTGGCCGAAATAATGCCATTGTGGGGTTCCAGTAAACATACATAGAGTAGCATGGATTTTGGCCGTATGGGAAGTAGATCGAGCGATGACTTAGATCATCTCATTCTTCTGTTGTATTTTTGTGTGTATCTTATTATCCGAAGAGCGCTAAGATACTGACATGCTGCTAATGTTGTCTTATAAACTTGTCTGCATTTACTAGTTAATGATGGCCTGAGAGTTCAGTCTTTGAGCTGATCTGAGGTTGCTTTTGGATTTCGAGTGGATTTTATTTTTGATAAAATTCTTCTAAATTTCTAGTGTTGAGCGGAATCATGACTTGTCTTGCTTCACTGGCCTTACTGCAGGGATTACAGCGTTTTTTCACAGAGCATAAGATTAAATTATCCAAGGTAGAACATCTACTACCATAGCTAGAAATTATGTGAAAGCTGTATGGCACTGTGCTTTTCTTGTATATTGAATAAGCTAATGATACCCGGTTCTCCAGATAGATCAGATATTTCTTTCTCGTGTATGCTCGGAAACTGCCGGTGGACTCCCAGGTTTGCTTCAGCTTTATCTCACTTAAACTGACATTCTTTTATATTTATGAGTTTTCAGCAGCCTTTGGTGGCTTGAATCTCTGAATTGCTACGGAAAGGAAATGAACTAACTTATAGGTTGCTTTTTTTCTTTTTTCTTTTTTCAGGTTTACTGTTAACGCTTGCTGGAATGGGAGAAGAAGCTGGTTTATCAGTAAGTATCAGATTCATGCATCCATATAGAACATTTTTTTATAGTGCAACCTTATAAACTTGATATGTGGTGATGAAGGTGAACATAGAGGGTCCATCTGATCTCAAGTATCTGGTAAATGCAATGAAGTCGTTTATTCCAAATGCTGCCATGGTTCACACCAAGAGTTTCGGGCCATCAACTAAGTCCATTGGAACTTCACCCACAGACCCACAGAAGCTTTCGGAACTCATCAAGCTTGTTGAAAATGAGGTTGTAAAAATATCAGCAATTCTTCTTGAGCCATGTTGTCATAATAGTGAATCGACCGCAGTAGGTCCTCTACAAGCTTGTATGACCAAGGAAACTGTTCAGTTTTCGGAATCATGGGGTACAAATGGTAAACCTGGGTCCATGAGGAAACCCGGTGATCTCTCCGTTATTTATGTTTGTGAGTTGTCCGAAATTCCTGGGAAGTTTGACCCGCAAAAAGCTAAGGATCTTGGACTAAGACCAGGACCCAAATATGGGCTGCTGCAGAAGAATCAATCCGTGCAATCCGATCTCCTGGGTATCACGGTAAAGTTAGAAACTTTATATGAAATGTGGAGCATTTCATGAAAGTTTGCGTTGCTGATTCCGCATGTTGCTTCCTGGTTGCCTTTTCAGGTCCATCCAAGTGATGTAATGGACCCTGCCATTCCAGGTCCCATTGTACTCATAGTTGACTGCCCGACGACATCACATTTGCAGTATTTGTTGAACATGGATTCTGTAAGTACTTACCTAAGAAATGCCTCGGGCAATCCATCTGGGAGTGAGAGTGAGGTTACTTGTGTAATTCATTTGAGCCCATCCAGTGTTGCTAGCATGCCCGAGTATGAGAGATGGATGAAAAGATTTGATAGTGCCCAACACATCATGGCTGGACATCAAGCGTGAGTGCCTGATCTCATGTTTCAACTGCTTTTCCATCTAGGCTTCTACCCCTTTGTTCATTAGAAACCTTTGGCTGTCGTCTCGATGTCCATGCTTTTATTACAACAAAATAGTGGAGAAGTGATGAATGAATTATGTTCGATAGAAGCTATAGTGATTATCTATGATCAAGAAATATAATGGTAGAATTTGATATTTTTCCTCGCAACTTCTCAATTTCTGTCCCATGTTTTATGTTGTCCAGTCCTGTACCTTCTGTATATTATAATATACTTGACTGATGTAATTACATTTCAAAAAAAAAAAAAAAAGTTTTTCTGCCGGTAATTGCTTGTGCTAGCAGTGAGTTAACACAATGTTTCTCTGATTCTTTCTGCTTTGTGCAGGAGAAATGTTGAAATTCCAATTCTAAAATCTTGTGCGAGACTTGCTGCACGATTGAACTACCTGTGTCCGCAGTTCTTTCCAGCTTCAGGGTTTTGGCCTGCGAAATGCACAGAGAACGAATCATATAATAGTTCTTCAAGTGAGGTTCGCTTCATGTTGCCCGAGTGTAGTCTTGAGTTAGGGATCATATGATTTTTTGTTTGTTTTAGCTACGATCTTATGTGAACAGAAATTGACAGCAGTGATTGACTTCCCGTGCAGGGCCTACAATATATATCCGCTGAAAATCTCATGAAGGTAATATTAGCTTGTCCAATTAATGTTATTTGTGTTTGTTGGTCTAACTTCTATTAGCAATTTAGCACTAATATCTGTGTTATTTCGTGCGTCAAGTTCAATCAGCATGCCTTACAAGTGTTGAGAAATAATTGGGATCACATTGGCATTTTTTGCCCTCAGTTGGATGCATTTGGGTTTTGTTCTTAGTAGTATTCAAACCAAGGAAAACCTGTGTATCTTCTCCTTTGAAGTGATCTTTGGTCTTAGTAGCATTCTATCATCTATGACTCTCATTTTGCAGTTCAAATTGCGTCCCTATACAAGCCTTGGGGTGGATAAAGCATGTATTCCGGTAACCATGAGACATGAAGAGGTTATCAGTGAACTATGCTTGGAAACTCCAGAGATTGTGAATGCGGCACAACAGATAATGCAGTCACTGAATAGCTCCAGGGATTTGAGTAAGTGTATGCTTCCCGGTTGTTTGGAAGATATAACTAGAGAAGAAATGGAGATTGTTCTTCTTGGAACCGGCTCTTCACAGCCTTCTAAATACAGGAATGTCACCTCTATATACATCGACCTTTTCTCAAAAGGAAGCTTGCTCTTTGATTGTGGAGAAGGAACTCTTGGTCAGCTCAAAAGGAGGTAACCCGTCAGCCTCCTCTTTTCTGAAGAAACCCCATCTCGGCCTTCATTTTCTTACATCATACTAATTGCCAAAAATTTCTTCTTCTGCAGATTTGGAGTAGAGGGAGCTGATAATGCTGTAAAGAAATTGAGGTTCATTTGGATCTCCCACATTCATGCTGACCACCACTCTGGCCTGGCAAGAGTACTTGCCTTGCGCCGTGATCTATTGAAGGGAGTTCCTCATGAACAATTGCCTGTAGTAGGTCCACCACAACTGAAGGTGTTCCTAGATGCATACCAAAAGCTCGAGGATCTCGATATGCAGTTTTTGGATTGTAGGCACACAACTGAGGCTGCTTGGGATGCTTTTGAACGTTCATGTGGGCCAAGTGACGGTCAATCTTCTTCAAGTAGTCCCACTAATTCAGAGGATACTCGAATCAGCAAAACGTGTGATGCTAATGCCACTCTTTTTGCGACTGGTAGCCCTATGCTGAGCTATTTTAAGAAAACAAATGTTCCGGCTGATCACTCCATGGCTTTTCCACTATTGACGAAGTTGAAGACAGTGCTTCATGAAGCTGGTTTGGAGTCTGTTGTTAGCTTCCGTGTGGTTCATTGTCCGAATGCCTTTGGTGTTTCCCTGCAGGCAGCTAAGAGATCAAATAGAGTCGGGAAGTTGATACCGGGGTGGAAGATCGTGTATTCAGGGGACACTAGGCCGTGCAAAGAGATTGTAGAAGCATCTCGTGGAGCAACTGTTCTCATACACGAGGTAATTTTTTCAACTACTAATCTGTTTAATCTTTTCTGATCTATTGGTTTCTGGTTACATCAATCCGTTGATGAGGTTGTAGTCATGCTAATAAATTGAAGTATGAGCCATGACAATTTTCGTGTCTAAGTCGGACAAACTTCAACAGCTCATCAACTATGGCTTATGCAACAGGGACCATGAGCTTTCTCTTGTGTCAGTACTATACCTAAGCACATGACCGTTCACTATTATCAATCATGAAAGGCTGTAAAAGAACTTGGTGAGGTCCAATGAGGAAATGCTCTTACTTTCAATCCTTTTGCCCTCGCTGTGGTTATTTTGACTTTTGGTTATACCATTGGTATTGTTGATTGTTGGTATGTTGGTTGTTTGGTCATGAAACAATTCCTCCCCAGGACCAACTCTACCACTGGCATGAGCATGCAATGGAAGACTTGCGTGTGAAGCGTGGAAGTAGTTCGTTCTGTGGTCTAGATACAGGAACTGAATATTATCGTCGGTACTTGATGTGTTTGCTGGTTGCTCGTGAAAATAGATCGATCCTCTTGCCAAGAACCCAATGTAACACGAGCTAGAGCTCGTGATAGAATAGTTGATTACTATGTAGTGTTGTCTTATTATGCGTCTTTGTCCAGAATGTGTGACCAGAATGCTGAACTTATGTGTGAATTATATTCATTTCTGCAGGCTACCTTTGAAGATGGCATGCTAGATGAGGCCATTGCCAAGAACCACAGCACGACCATTGAAGCCATTGAGGCAGGAAATGCTGCAGGCGTGTATCGCACCATCCTCACCCACTTCAGCCAGAGGTATCCGAAGATACCAGTTTTCGACGAGACCCACATGCACAATACGTGCATCGGCTTTGACCTAATGAGTATAAATTTGGCAGATTTGCCTGTTGTTCCTAAGATTCTTCCATACCTTAAACTTCTATTTAAAGATGAGATTGTTGTCGATGAATCAGATGATTTTGTTGAGGATATTGATGCCGCTGCACCTTGACATAGTGTCTTGGCCCTTTAATGTAATTTCTAGTTGTTATTCTTTGTAGATTGCGGTTTGAAATGTACACCTCCTGCGATGCCTTTCGTGATTTTTTAGCATCTTTCATGGTGCTATTGAATTGCATCTATGATTAGACAATTGAGTTCGTAGAAAATTTGGAAACGAACATTGCACTCTACTCATCTGGACTAAAGCACGACCTCTAACTATGGATGCAATGATCCTGTGGATGGAGTGTCTCAAGTATACATACTCTTGAGACGTTTTATGGTATACTCGATCGACTTCTATCATTGACTGATAGTGTATTTATCATATATCTCCAGACGCACCTAATTATCAGAAACAATATGGTCCAAACGAAATGTTGTGTTGCGACTCACGTTTACTTGACCCCGAAAAACCCAAAAAAGGCAAAATTTTGATCTTCACAATCTCTCTCCTCTCTTCATCACCAGCAACACCAAGCCCAAATTGCATGCTCACTTTTCACAAATTCGTCTGTTTCCCTCACCGATCTCTCTGTTCTTTTCATCTTCGTAACGAAATCAGTTCAATCCCATCGCATCTGATTCTCCCCTTCAGCAATTCCATCACTTTCTACCCCTATACACATCGATCGATCATTGATTAGGTTTTGATCTATTCCATCTGGGTCTTTGCACCTCGGCTCTATTTATCGAGAGTTTTTGTGGGTTGGATTCAAAATTGAAGCTTGTTGCTTGATTTTGGGGGGTTTTTTAGAGTTCGGTATTAGGGTTTGTGAGGATTGATCGATCGATCGAATCTGTGGAGAATTGGGTGCTGATCGTGTGTTATTTGATCTTGGTTTTGAGTTTGGATTCGAGCTTGGTGTTGGGGAATCGTTGGTTTCTGGGGTTGATTGAGATTTGGTTGAGGCGTGCGATTTGGGATCCATTTTTGTTGTTTCAGGGTTTGTTTGTTGATTGGAGATTTGAATTGGGGTTTAGGGTTTGGTGGAGATTTGAATTCGGTTTTCTGGGTTAGGCTGGGAAGCTTGAGGTCTGAATTTTCCAGCTTGGGGTGTTCTGGTGAGCTGGTTTGAAGTATGGAGTCGAGCAGGAGAGCTGTAGAGTCGTATTGGAGATCGCGGGTGATTGATGCCGCGACTTCTGATGAAGATAAGATAACGCCCGTGTATAAGTTAGAGGAGATTTGCGAGTTGCTACGGTCCTCCCATGTAGGTATTGTGAAGGAGGTGTCTGAGTTTGTGTTGAAACGGCTCGAACACAAGAGCCCGATTGTGAAGCAGAAGGTATTGGTTATGTTGTTATTATCAAGCTTTGATAATATGTATTCTTGTTGCTGTTCTAAGACATCTTATGCCTATGCTTGTGTATTTCTTTACAGGCTCTGAGACTAATAAAATATTCAGTAGGAAAATCAGGTCCAGAGTTCCGAAGGGAGATGCAAAGGCATTCGGTGGCGGTGCGTCAATTACTCCATCACAAGGGTTACCCTGATCCTTTGAAAGGGGATGCAATGAATAAAGCCGTTAGGGAAACTGCCCAGGAGGCTCTTTCTGCTATCTTTTCTACGGAGGAAAATAAGCCTACTCCATCCGAAGATCTTAATAGGAGGATAGAAGGGTTTGGCAACACTAATTATGAGATCCCGTCAGAAGAGAAGAAATCATTTCTTAGCGAGGTGGTTGGTATTGGAAGTGCTTCCATAAAGCAAGGTTTAAGCACTTTGACTCAAGGGAATTCCATGAAAAAGAACGAAACTGGCAGTTACAAGAGCCCAAATCTTAGGAGATCATTGACGAATGATACAGATTTTTCAGATAAATATGAAAGCATGGAATATCATTGTGGTAGCCATGGAAGTTCAGCAGTCTCAAAGAATTCATCTTCGGGGACATGGGGACAAGATTCCCGAACAAATACTGTTGAAACAACAAACGGGGACTCTAGTTCTGGGTACGGTGAGAGTAAGACTCGTGAAGAGAGGTTATTGGCGACAATAGTGACTTCTGGTGGTGTGAGGCTGCAGCCAACCCGAGATGCCATACAAGCTTTCCTTGTTGAGGCGTCCAAAGTAGATGCCCTGGCTCTGTGTCGTGCCCTTGAATTGAAGCTCCAGTCTCCTATGTGGCAGGTGGGATCTTTTCTGTTGTTGTAGTGGATAGTGATGCTTTGTGTGGCCTTGTTTGAGTAAACATTTTATTTGAACCAATTAAGATATAAGCTCGCTGGTGGATCACCGCATATATACCGAAGAATTCTCCTTGTACCAATTCAATCGTAATGAGCTCAAATATTTCTTCACAAATATTTCTTCACAATGGAGTAGAATAATTTGTTCCCGGATTCCAGCCAACCTGTTATTTTGGAGTAGCTTAGATATCCAATGATTTTTTATGTCCGTGATTGTTTGGGTGAAGTAAAGACCAGTGGTGTAATTTGTGATTCTAACAGAAGTAGTAATCTAGTATGGCTTTCTTTCCGATAATTTTAATCACACATTCCAAAATTCATGTTCATTGGTGTTGCTGTCTCTTTCAGGTGCGAATGAAAGCTGTTTGCGTCCTTGACGCTATTCTGAGGAAGGACGATGAACATTTCTCAGTGTTCATTTCCTATTTCGCGGAGAACAGAGGCATTTTGCTGAAATGCTCAGAATCTCCCCAGGCTTCTCTTAGAGAGAAGGCAACTAAAGTGAGTGTGTAATGTTACGCTTATCTATTTCCCTTGTCACTTTATCTAGTCAAGAAGTAAGCACGCACCTGTGTTTCAGTTGAGCTTATGTATGATTTTAATCTTTGCTGCTGCAACTACGAAAAATGATTTTTTTTAAAAAAGGCCCTTCTCTCTATGTATGGGTGCGGATGAGTTTTTGCTATAACATTCTTGTTTTTATGATAGAAGAAGATTTTAATATGTAGCAGCAGGGACTGAGCTAATTTGGCGTATGCTGTGGTTTAATATAGGAAATACTTTACGTGGGACCGATGTAGTCAATTTATCCTTAACTACTGCATAATAGAGGATTATTCTATGTTCATTTCGAAATATGCGAGTCTGAAGTATAGGAAAACTTCTTGTTCGGCTTAATTTAGTAATTAATATTGACTTTAAGGATTTAAGCCTTGCATTAGCAAGAGTCTTTCGCTGATTCATCATGCTAAACATAAGTGGGACCGTGGTTCTTTAGCCTTATATCACTCACATCTTGTATTTATTGGCAGGTCTTGAACCTCTTAGGGGGTGAACAGAGCGGAGTGAGTGTCAGCCATTCTGATAAACTGGCAAAGACAGAGAGCAGGACAGTGATTGAAATGCCCGACTTGATAGACTCTGGAGACCCAGTCGATTTTTTCAGCATAGAAGATTCTGAAAAGGTTCCACTTGATCAAAACAATGGAGATCCAGTCCCTGCAGCAACCCCTTTAATTGATGATTTATTTGCAGATGGACTGGGAGCCAGTGAACAAAAACTTGACGAAGATCCATTCGCTGATATCTTGTTCCATACCAATGATAGTAAAGAGCAGGCTACTGAGTCATCTGACCTCTTTGCTGGCATGAATGTTGGTGAAGACGTCATTGGCATGGGCAAGAATGGTGGACCTGATTTCTTTGACTTCTTCAGCTCAACTTCTGATATTGCTCCACAGAAACAGGAAAACAATGTCAATGATACTAACAACACGATGGCAGGATTATCCCTTGGGAATGATTTAGACAAACAAAAAGGGGCATCAACAGTGGAGTTCCCTGGAACGATTTTCTCGAATACAATTAGCAATCTACAAGGTGGGCTTGATTCTCGGCAAGCTGCCATTGGTACAAATGCTATGTTTCCAATGGGCCAGATACCGTATCCAGCCCAACCTGGTGTTGCATTTAATCAAGTTTATCCCTCTCAGCCAATAAATTATGCAGCAATGGGGACTTTCATTGCCCAGCAACAGTTCCTAGCAGCAATGTCTAATTTTCAACAGCTTGGCGGCTTGAGTCCTCAAAATGCTCCGATGAGTTATACTTCTGGGACTGTAGGAGGATTCTCTTCTCCACTTCCAGATGTTTTTCATGCAAACATGCCAATTCAGGCATCCACTACGATGCTCAACAACTCAAAAGAGGAGACTAAAGCGTTTGATTTCATCTCAGTAAGTGTCCGAGTACTCTTCTTAATATATGTCAAAAATAAATGCATGTGCTAGTGAAACTTGCTAGTAAAATTTGTTTCACTTGTGAAACATGTCTATACTGTGCTGTTCTTCCTAAGTGTAGTTTGGAACTGATGGCCTTGTAGGCAAATGCATTGTCGGTTGCTAAGATGGAGATTACCTGTTGCTGCCATTCAGTGTGAAGCTCTCTACTGTCTTTGGTTGATTTTGAGAAAATCGCGGTGCTCTTCAATATTCTTATATTTTAGGTTAGCATATATATTAAATTTTATTTTGTTGGTAAAGTCGGGCACAGAATTGACGTACGACACATGGCATACATCATAACCAAGTGCTCAGATTGCATAATGATTCAACCCTCTTAAGATTCCTGAAACTATGGAATTCCAAATTGAATTTAGAATTCAATAGATTTAGTTAGTAATTATTGTCGACGTGATTGCCTCCAATGTTTGAGATGTGATCTTGATCAACTTAGGCAACTTCTATTGCCCTTACCACATCTTGGAATTGTAAACCTAGGCAGGTATTATGTACCTCTAACTATCATACTTGATTTTCCACAGGATCACCTTGCAGCGGCTCGTGATCCAAAGAGGAAATAATATGAAGCTTATGTGTAGCAGTTGATCTGTGTGCATCAGTGTGAACCCCTTCAATGATGAGCAACTTTGATGGAGCATATTGCTTTGTCTCGGGAGGGACGAAAATATTCTTTTGCTCTAACTCGACAATTAGAAGCCCTCCAGTCGTCAGCTTTCCGGTCGTTGTTTTGTGATTATCATCATACCCATGAAGACTCCACAGTCTGATGGTACGAATGGTTCTTCTGGGTTTGACGGAAAACTCGAGGAGTTTGTTGTGTGTTAGGCTCTGTTTGCAGGTGGATTTTGTTAACGATAGCACCATTGTGTACTTGGCTCGAAGTTTGTTTTTCTTATGAAATGATACAACGAGGAACCTTCGTACTATGAGAAAGATATTTTCCTCTCATTTTACTATGTTGAGGACCCGAGAGTGGTACATGATCTCCATGTAAAACTATTTTTGACGTTGTGTTGCTTGCTCTGTAACTGATGAGTTTGCCGATGCCTCTCATTGTGTTGCTTGGTTGCCTTGTCCGAACTGCAGGTTGGAAATCAGTCGTCATTGTACCAGTTGAAGAGTCTCCCTATGCACTTCGTGGTACGTTCTGGATCTCTATATCATGGGATTCATACGACTCTTTGAGACTATTTGTCACGTAACGTTTTGGTGATAGCGTTATTAGCTTGGGCATTCGGCTCTGATCTCATAGTCATTGTTTTAAGTCGTGGTAGGATGGTATTCTGAGCTTGGCATGCATCAGCTGGTTTCCAATTCGATAAGAAAAGATGGTTCTAGTCTGTCGATAAGAAAAGAAATTGATGTGAAAACCTGCATATCCATCAAATCCAATGTTTCATGCTCGGTGTCAAGATTTCATCATATTACGAGAATTGTCAAAAAAAGTACATGATCGTGAAGAGAAAACATTCAACAAAGTTCTTCCATCTACAACCAAGACGCCGATTCTGGCGTATATTTCAGCTATGGCGGCAAATAACAATACATGGAGCTCTCTTGTTCTATTCACCTTGAAAATCATTTAGGTCACATAACTTATGCATGACCTGAAGCGAGCACATTACTTGGAAGTTAGTCTCTTATCATCACGGTATTCTTATCCTCGGATGCTTCAACTTCACATTCTTTGCCGAATCCCAGCTCCGACATATCTTGCTTTGCCATTAAATTCCTGCAAAATGCTGATAATACTGAGCGCCTGTTTATCAAGTCAGTACGAGGAGATGAGAAGAGCGGCTAGCTTACTTCGACATACGACACTCCAAGTACTTCCTCGAGAACTCCCGGCACTTTTCTGATTTATGGGAAGATGATTTCAGGCAACCAAGGTAGTCTTTCTTCTCCTAAAATCAATGGAAGTTAAATAAGGGAAACCGAAATAAGTATGAATAATATCAACGTATACTGGAATGGTACTCTTCTACGGAAGAAAAAATTGGAATCTCAACGAGAATTTACAGCATACCAGGTCGCATTCGTGCATATGATCCAAGGGGAAGACTCCCTTCTCTGGAGGTACTGGTCGAGCTCCCCTGGTTCCCCCAAACGCACCGCCTATGAAAAACGACTAATGTTAGTAACAAACAGAACACAAGTATTCTAGACTGCAGCGTGCAAGCTTGCCAAGTAGTCGAATTAAGCAAGAAACCACCGAAAAAGGGAGCGATACTTCAGATGGCTCATCCTCTGTGTTGATATGTCCTAATGACCACATTGTAGTTTAGCTGGTATATTTGTGAATACATGCGTATTCTCTAGTCTAGACTGTTGTCTTTTAATTGACAAGGTAAGGCAGTAAAAGCTTAGATACGACCTCTACGTTTTGTTGCTCGGTGAAATTCACAGGACAAGGTGGCCGACTGGCCATCGTCGCCCAAGAACTAGAGAAGCATTCTCAAATTATCTTTTCATGACTCTGTCGACCACCGAGTACCATACGTATCTTTGTATGGGTTCTTTCTCTTATCGGCCTCGAGCTTCTACCGAGTAGATCACAAATGACAATTCCAACAGCGTGACGCCCGCCCCTTCTGAGCAAGCATCACGATTCCCATTATCGACAGAAGTAACATTGTCTCGCATTCTTCAATTCGAGACTCGTGATACTATCGTACACATTACTGACAAGATTACCTAGCGTCTCATCTGAAATTGACAATGACCTTTGATTTCACATTGAACTCCATTAATTCCTCGTCAAAGTCACTAGAAGCGAAACAACTCCTTCCTACCGTACTTGTACTTCTTCACTTTCGTTTCTCAGAAGTAACTAAAAGATCATATTTCACCGAGGCATTACATCGAACACCTAATGTGCAATGTCAAAAAAATCAAACATCACAATAGCCCACTTTCAAAATCAATCAAGAACCACACCACAAATAGATTCACCTCAACAGCTCTGATCAATTATTCCCCTACTATCAACACAACCCAACATCATGATTCAAAATCCCGAGGGAAAGAAAAAATTCACTTTTCTGAATCGAAGAGCATGATGAGTGAAAAAACTGTAGAGGAAATTACCAGCACTCATTTGTTCACAGTTGACTGAAATTTGTGACTGCAACAGGATTTATTAATGAGAAGGTAAATTGAGAATTTCCTCTCTTCTTGAAATTGGGATTATAACGTTAGGGTTGAATTCTTCTGGGTTTTGAGTTTGGCTTGTGCAACATTTGAGAGCCCCATCTGTTTTATGTGAAAACCCTTTTATGTTATTATTTGATTAACAAAATAACATTGAGATAGGTTTTTTTTTTTTTTTTTGATAACATGTAAAAAATGTAACATTAGTTGCAGAGGTAGCATTTATGTATTATCTTTGATATGTTTCATTCCAAAATAATTCTTGTTTATTTAATTAAGTACTTTTTCATCCGTAAAATCATATGATCCAATACGCAATCAGTTTTATTTATATTGAATTTTTATTTATATTGAGATTTATTATATCAGTTATGAAATAAGATATTAAATATACTGTAACATATGATAATATTTTTATCATTTTTATGTGAAAATATTATTAAAAATAAAAAAATAGAAAAAGTTACAAATAAATTAGAAAAACATAATAAAAAAATATTACATATATATTGAGACGGAGGAAATAATATATTTATAAGGATTTATGGAATATGATGCTAGTATTTTGGATGCTGAAAATTAAATGATTATAAAATTTAAAAAATAAAAATAGTTTTATAAAAATCTTTATCGTTAGATGTGTCCTACAAACACATATATTATTAACAATAAATTTTCTTTTTTCTATTCATAGATGACTAATTCAATAGACATTGATATAGAAGTGTGAACTTCCGTACAAATTCCACCAAAACTAGAGATAATAATCAAGAATAATATAATTCTCCGTATATAAAAAGCAAAAGGTACAACAAATTAAATGAACAGTGGGCCGTGGCCCATGATACCGAGTTCAACCAACATGTACAGCCCCTCCCACTCCTCCTATTCGTTTGCAATGGGCCTCGATCTGGGCTCCACTTCATAAACACATAGGCCCAGTCCATTTTCAATACCTCACCAACCTGGTCCCAATAATATCAAATTGAGTTAGTTAAGAGAGGAGGGGGGGGGATTGAGTAAGGGTACCCTTAAATTACCTCGAATGCCAATTTTGCATGATTGGGCTCCCAAAACTAACTTTTATTCACATATGTTTAGCCCAAATTTGGCCCAGACAAAATTAATGATATTTGCTCCCATTACCATATTTCATGTAAAGTTGGTGGTGCTATAAAATGTTTGCCTCCTCAACCAACTTTTTCTTGCTTTGTGTTAAATTTCTTAGGCTCCATCCATGAATGACCAAAAATGGGAGTCTTAAATTTTTGGGTACCTTTTTGGGAATGATTGTGTGCACACTTTCGTTTTCTTACCATTTGGATGGGACTTTCCTATTGTAGTCTCTTCCAATCGTCGTTCACGTCAAATAATTGGTTGATTTCTACTTCTAGTGTGACAAGGAATGCTAGTAATGATGATCACAATCGAAACGTCGATAGTTAGGACACCAAAAGGAAATCGAAACGGCCAGGAAAGCGAAAAAGGTAACAATGTTAAATGGATTTGTCATCATATTTGAACGGTAAGACAACAATATAGTTTTTCTGTTCGGATTGCAGGGGATCCAAATCAACGGAAATGATCATCTTATAAGCCACAGTTGTCATGCTCCTTTCTTATGTTTTCATTCAAATTATAACATGGTTTTATCGTTATATTCAAATTATAATTTTTTTTATTTATCAATTTTTTTCATTCAAAATAACAAATTATTCCTATTTTATATCATATCAATCAATCCATCATCATTTCTTTTTTTTCACTATTTTATCCCATAACAAAAATAAAATTCTTATTTTTTATTAATTTAATATATATATATATATTATATCGAATCAAAATATTATAATTTAAATAAAACGAGAATACAATATCAACTACTATGACTCCCACTTATTGGTAGTTCCATGGAAAGAGAGGTGACAGGATCCACGGGTGAGAGGTCTCCTCGGATCCATAGCAATCTATTGCAAGTGCATCAAATCAACTAGCGACAAAAAGGATCATTGTTGGGGCAACTTTTCACCGAGTGCTAGTTGAACATATCCGCAAAACAACCCTGATTAACAACGGGGCGCACCATTCCATTATTCGAATTAGCCAAAAGCAAATGTCATTATCGCACTTGATAATGCTTTGTTGTCTCCCCAAATCAAATCACTGTATTACTCTAATTAACTTAATCAACTTCCACTAGCTTTGCCCTCCGATTAATTCCATTGCTTTGTCATCGTATAGCCGGAAACGAATGTGTTCCTATTATTCGTACTAACGATTTTTATCATATAATCCTCATATCTTTGTTGATTTCAATTAATTTTTTTCGATTTTCATAATTTCAAATTAATCCTATAAATTATTATATATTAAACAAAATAATCTATTTTTTGTTTTAAAAACTTAGGAAAAAATATATTTTACTTCCCCGTATTTTCACCCGTTGGTATTTATCCCCTATATTTCTGAAATATACACATATTCCTTAAACTTTGGAATTTATATGCCATGGTTATATTTTCCTTCCAACTTAACAGATACATCTCCATTCCTGCGTAAATGATTGAGAAATGTGTTTTTCTTTCAAAAATTTATATTTTTATTTCTCAAATATTTCCAATTAATATTTCTCTTCTTATAAATACTATTTTTCAACAATCCCTTTTTTATTCTTCATATTTCTCTAATTCCCCCTCTCATAAAATTGTCATCCTCCTCTGATATTTTTTTCCTCTTCCATAACGGGATGAGTTCATCACAATCATAAAGTACAGACATAGGCCAAGATCGATTATTGACATACTCATCTCAATATCGTCCTTGTGGACGTCTTGCTTCGATTAGGATCGTGCAAACCAATCGAAGTAGAAGAGGAAGACTTTATTTCAAGTAATTTTTTTTCATGGTGCAAGCCAACCGTGGCGCAAAACGTCACTGATGGAAGTGTGGAAGCTAGCGGCTGCAACTGTGGCTGCAAGGGGATTACTCAAAGGGTGTCAAAACACTTGACATAATTGTTTTAGCTATCGTCGTAGCGTTGTTCGTTTTCATGATAGAACTAATTTCGTGTACCTGTGCTCCTTTGATGAAAAGAAAAATGTATGAATGAATGAATAATAGACGTGTTTGGCATAGCCGATATACAGTCAAGTCACAAACATCCATTAGCCATACTGCATTGAAGAACAACCATGAAACAGAATGTATTCAACATATAGAAAATACACTCTGTATTGAACAACATTGATCAACTGATCAGAGACACATGACACACACATCATACAGACATCCTCCATTATAGACACATCATGCATGAGCTACCAGCATTAACACCTGAACAACATCAAATATAACTCTCCCACAAATCAGCCTCTTCAACACCAACACCTGCAGGCACCTCTTCCATCTCTTCCACTTCTCCGACCTCTTATATTCACAGTAGCAGTTGCAGTAGCAGATGCAGATACAGATGCGACTCCTTTTGCACCTCTTGCAGTTGCAGTTGCAATTATATTTGGACCAATTGCATTAGTAGTAGCAGTCGTATGTGTTGTTTGTCTCTCTCCTCTTCTTCCTCTACCTTTGTCTCTTCTAGTGCTGTCAATATCTGAACTAGATATGTGATGAATTTCATTGATTGAAATCTGTCAAGAAAGACTCAACCTTAGAGTTATTAACCAATAAATATTACTCAACTATAGACATATCAATCAATTTGATAAGAAAATAAAAATTATACCTATGGTGTTTGAGAAACATTTACTGGTGTAACTTGTTGAGAGGCAGTAGCTGGTGTATCTTGTTGAGAACCCTTACCCTAAACAGATTGGCTATGTGAAGTGGAAACCTATGAACATCATGATGGAAACATGAAACTATCATGTGTGAACATTTTATACACATTGCTTATATATCATATATACCCATGAAACTATCATGTGTGTATAATTTGATATGAAAGAGTTATCAATCAATGGATTATATATTATCTAGCTTGCTTGATTTGTATATTTTGACCTACGATCCATTTGATTTTTACAAGTTCTTGCATTATGACCCTTCATGAAACATTTTTGACAGGTCATTGAAGCTCCTTGTCTACTTACTCCATTACATCACCCAAGATGGCGGTTGTAGTTTTTCTTTTACCCTGTATATGGTCCACCTACTAACCTCAATCATTTTCTCCATCTTGAATGTTCTCTGTACAACACTAACATCCCACTTAGAATTATTTCTAAATCTGTTTAGAAAGGTTCTAGCAACATATCTATTGTTTGCTAGGTGGTTCTTATATGCTCTTCCACAAATATGGTTGTTGTTGAAAGATTTAATCTGATATCCAACTCCTGGACAAGGGCTAGCGTGGATTCTCTACTTACAATAAGTGGGTTGTGCTGTTTCTGAAGTTGAAGCAACATCGGTCTATGAACATTTCTTCCCCTTCTTATTTGACATCTTGGTAGGATGAGCATATTTACAAACTGCAGTCACCCTTGACTTCTTATTCTTACTTAATTCAATATCATAGCCTTAAGCCAAATTTCAATTCACTAATGCAACCCTAAATTGTTTCACATATTTATACATTAGCTCAACCTCTCGTTTGGGATGATCAATATCTATTTCATTAAACCATTTAAATTTTCTTTTATCCTCTTCCTCATCAGAGTTATCTAACGAGCCTATTCAAGAGTCAGAATCAATACCACTAAACCATTCTTCATCACCATCCCCATGAGGCTCAGACCTATTTCCAAGATGTTACTCAGACTCATGCCTATTTCCATTAGCAACTTCATCTAAACCAGTCTCCTTCATATGGGTCACA
Organism: Drosera capensis; assembly: GCA_001925005.1. Lineage (NCBI taxonomy): Eukaryota > Viridiplantae > Streptophyta > Magnoliopsida > Caryophyllales > Droseraceae > Drosera > Drosera capensis. The sequence continues at coordinate 63,417 of LIEC01010620.1, forward strand.
TTCTCATCATCATGAACTACATCATCAGCTTTATCACCTAACAATGGTTTCTCATCCATGAAAATATCATCAGCCTGCTCCTTAGTATTATCATCTGCCCAAGAAGAAACAGAACTGCACACACTGTTTTCATCATCATCATCATCATTTTCACCATCATTAACAGCAACTCCCTCCCTATGATCCACATTGCCACCATTGTCCTTAATAATAACTCTAACCTCATTAACAGCAACTCCCTTCCTATTATCCACATTGTCACCATTGTCCTCAGTAATAACTCTATCCTCATTATCAACACACTCTTCTCCTTCAGGACTTAAAACCTTAAGAGGATATTGTATAGTCTCTGCATAAATTATGAAACAAGATCCATTTGTCAGGAAAGATATACATCTAACATACATCTCATCATTCTCCAAAGGAACCAATTCGTGAATCATGGGATTAAGACTAGATTTCACACCCCAAAAATTAATAACAACTGCATCAGTATTGATAACTCTAACACTGTACAGTTCATCATTTCTATCTAGGTCTACATGATGAAACTTTTCAACCCAACCACCTAAGTATCTAATTCAAGGAACCCACTCAATTTTCCCATCACAGTGTAACTCAAATGTCATACCCTCCCATATTCTGCAAAATTTTACAAAAAGATGAAAAATTAGTATGCATGGCCCATTCATTGTTCCATTCATGACCCATTTACCAATATATATACATATATATATAACAATGACCCATTTACCAATATATATATATAATAGTAACACATGGAAAAATTAGCATCCAAAACAAATGGAGTATATTTCTTACTAATCTTGATTGTTCCTTCCATTGATACCCCGACAGATTCATCCTGGAATGACGTATTCATCCTCGAATGGAAGATTTGGTGTAGAATTGAAAACCCTAGACTCCAAATTCATCCTTGAAATCGAGTGGGATTCATCCTTCAATATGATTTCCTCTTTCTTCTCTGATTGAGATAGTGGGAGGTTTTAAAGGGCAAAAATGTAATTGATATTTTGTCGTTAGCGAAGTAAACGGCCGAGAGACCTCAAGGGGGTAGGTGTATATTTCAGAAGTATAGGGGGTAAATACCAACGGGTGAAAATACATAGGAGTAAAATGTACTTTTTCTTAAAAACTTTATAATTCAAATGAAATATTTATTTTAAAACAAAATAATTCTCATTTCAAGACAAAATAAACAATATTTAATAACAAAATAATTTTATTTTATTAAATATTTTTTATTTTATCGAAAAATATGAATGAGGTAAATACAAATCGAAAACATTCTTGAAATATCATAATTATATTATAAGAATTTAAAAAGATTTGGAATGCATTGACCATTTTATCGCATAAATAAGGATTCGTGGAAATAATTTGAAATTATGAAGATTTGAGAATTTTTTTATTTTTTTTGAAATTAATAAAAATTCGGGGACTCATGTATCAGAAACCCTTCCTTCATTGGCTAATGTGATATTCTAGCGTTATCAGTACTGGTACTTTTTTTTTTTTACTTTCTTTTTTGGATAGGAAGCATTCCAAAAATGGAGCAGGATCACTTTCTGTAATCTTGTGATGTTGTGCCTAAAAAACAAGTCATCTCCATTTGCCAAAAAATAAAATAAAAAATAGAACAGAAAATAAAAAACTCACATAACAGGCCAGAATTTCGACAGTAGGCGATCGTGACCCACCAAAAATAGACATTGACATTATCAATGAGACTGAGAAAAAGTGTAGTACTACGTCTTAGTCTAAAATGGTAGGAAAAGTTCGATACTGCAATCAACATGTATAAGTAGGAAAAGTTCGATATCAAGACAGGTTGCAATCAACATAATGTCGCGATCATATAAAATTACATGTGAAATGTTTGTCGCCCGCATGCCCAAACGACATATTAACATCATCTGTATTGAAGCTGTATGCAGATTGCAATGTACAAATCACTCAAGGAGAAACACTAAACTAAAATGACTCCCATTAAAAGATAGGGAACATGTACATCATAGGGAGAAAATCATCACTCCCTCAAATGGTGAACTAGAAGAAAAACCATAATGATAAAGAGTTTTAAAAACTATGTAACATTGATCGTGTGCAATCAGCAATGACCATTTAATAGTTTACATACGGTTGATCTGTAACGGTCGAGTAATTATCATCGACGATCAGGATTTGATTTAACTGAAACGCAACTATATGACGTCGTAGATACCACTGAGGAGCACCAGAGAGTCAGCGACCGTTGCAGCTCCGCCACAAAGGGACCCACCACCAAACAGCATCTCCTCCTCAGTCATCCACGGCGGCGCGTACGCCCACTCCTCCGAGTCAACCCACACCAACTCGCCCCTCGACTCGGCCGACTCACCACCACCATCATCCAATCTCGGCAACTCGATGATCTGACTCAACTCATCCTCCTCCTCCGAACACGACGACGACGAAGAACCAACCATCGCCGCCACCTCCATCGCCGCCGCCTTTGTCGCCGCCGCCTGGACATCACGCGCCGAACTAGACGCCGGGCGAGGCAAAGACTCGGCCAGTTCCGGAAAATTGAGGATCGCGGATTCCCCTTTTATACAAATAGCTGCCGCGTCATGTGCACGCGCCGCCATCTCTGGACTGGCGAATGTGCCCAGCCAGATGCGTGATTTCTTCCTGGGTTCGCGGATTTCGGACACCCATTTGCCCCAAGCGCGCATCCGGACTCCCCTGTAGACCGGGTGGCGGCTGCTTATCACGTCTTGGTTTCGCCGCTTCTTGGAGGAGGAGTCGGGGTGGCGCGTGGGGGAAGGTGAGAGAGAGTTTGGGGGAGATGACGGTGACCCAGTTGGTGAATTGGGAGCATTTGAATGCCCAGATGAGGAAGTGATGGATTCGTTGAGGGGTGGTGATGTGTTTTGGGGTTCCGCCATTGATGTGGAATTGGAGTACTTGTGGTATGCGAGGAAAGGGTGAGTGTGGTGTATATATAGTTCAAAGAAAAGGTCTGAGTACTGAGTAAACATAGTAATCTAAAGCTGGTTTCACCCTGAGATTATTCCTACCTTGTTGTCCACTATTGGAACTTAAATTTGATAAAAGTGCTCACGCACATCTGGTTATATTTGGACAGTATATATCACGGAACGAAAAACACATATTTATATAATTTCATCAAATAAAAAAATTAGAATCCCTTCATCGACTGATGTTACTCAAAATTATTTCTATTATATATAGAATTCTACGTTAGTATGTTATTTTAAAAAAATAACAATAAATATCGTTGAACTAGGCACTTAATCCCTATAAAATTTAAAAAATGTGTATTTAATATCGCTATACTTGTCAAAAACCACTTTTTCTTTTTTACATAAACCCCCCAAAATATATCGAAAAAAGAGATCATCTATCTTTATTTAAAATTAAGACGAATCATATGTGATCGATAAGGGGGTGGGTTTTTGGAGATGATCAGCCATTGATGTGGGAATTGGAGTGTGTGTGGTGGTACTGGTATGTGAGGAAAGGGCGTGTGCTGTATATGTTGTTCAAAGAAGAGGTGTAATTAGTAATCATAGTAATCTAAAGCTGGTTTTCACCTTCACTACCGCTTACATCTCGTCGTCATTAGACGTTATCCACCATTGAAATTCAAAATTATTGCTATAAGATCTTAGCAACGTGATTTCAATTATTACCACATTATGCGTTACTCCTTCGTTCCATATCAACAATAGCATTATATAATAACTGTATTATTATTTTTTATATTTCGATTTGTTATTTTTATTAATAAAGATATAATATGAATATTATTTTATCTCATTATTATAATTCGTGATATATATTATATTTGATATTTCATAATAAATTTATAAAATGCATTATTTGATGCACATCATTCATAATGTCTATCATTTTTTTTTACTTATGTATACAAAGAATATAATCTTTTTGAAATAGGGGGTAAAATCTAAAAGCCAAGAATCCATAAACCCATTCAGCAGATCTAGAAGATCTAATCACAATACGTCATCCAAATTATCACCCACGCTTAAATTTTTTTACTAAATCTCATAAACTCTTACCAGTAAAAAAAATGTTAGAAGTAAAATTCCAAAACAGTAATCTTACACAGGGCTAATTGTTTGTTTCAACATGACATTAACAGTATTCCGCATAAGAGCCTCGAAGTTAATTAAGTTTAGTGGATGGATGAGGTGGGAGAGGTTTTTGGATTGAAAGGAACCTTCTAACAGAAAAAGATACGAATGACGGCAATCAGATTTTGGGGTATGATTTGCCGGAATCTTGGCAGCATTCTTTGACGACGAAGATTTCATGTTCTTTGCAATTAGTGCTGTTGCCCCTTTGTCCCCTTTGGCTATGTTTAAACATTGACATTGTTTAATGCAAATGGTTCTCTCAAGTATACCTTCAATGATTATATACTCCTGCCGCATACTGCTGCCGACTGGGAGTTGTTGCTTCGTCTATGAGTCTTTTATTATCCGTGAAAATTAAAGTTAAGATAATATTAATACTTAATAGGAATGATGTTAAGAACAGTCGCTGGCGTGATATTTTTTCATTTAAAATCAATGATGGGATGTGAGATAATTATAAATGATTTCGCAAAATTAACTACAGTTAATATTACTCAACTCAATTAAAATACTCCTATTATATACTCCTATAATTCGTCTCATATAAATTATTAAATATGATTGTCCGACATAAATTACAATATTTTCATAATAGACAAGTCTTGAATATCTAAAAATCTATATATTATCCTTATTTTATATCATATAATTTTTATAATCATTTTTTTCTCTCCTCCCACCACAATTCCACTTACCTCTTACTTCTAAAATCAAAGATATTCAAATAAAATGACTCAAAATCAATAAATTTCTTAATAAATATGTCCAATCAATTCATTATAATTTATTTAAAACGAAATGTGTATAAACGATTAGAAAAGTCTCAATTTTTCTCACTCTCCAAATATCTATGAGAATGAAAAGTCAACATTCATGACCGTTGGGGCGCATCTAAACAAGACGGAGCCGGATCCCCGGTTCTAGAAATTTGTGCAGTAATATACTGTAGTGTTTTTGAACCGTTGGATGAAATCAACGGCGAAAAGCAAATTCAGTATAAACAAAATATGAGGATCACAGCAAATGGAAGAACACAGCAGCAAAAAAAGACCAACGATTAAAAAAAAAAAAATCTAATTATTGTTTCATCTTCCTGAGATACGTTTTAAATTTATGTGTTCATTCGTTTCTTTAATGTTTGTTCAAGTTTTCTTAAGATTTGGTTAGATATTTGGTGTTTTTGTGCTTTTTATGTTGTAGAATCGTACATAAATTCTTATCATATAAAAACAAACAAAATATTTTTCTTGAAAGCAAAACAAACTAAATATTAAAAATTTAGAAATCGACATGAACAATAAAAACTTAAAAGAAATAATGTTTATTTAAGAGAGAATTATCAATAAATCAATTATTTTTAACTTATTTATCAAATCAAAGCTTCAATGGTGATTAAAAAAAGAATGATTTGATGATTATTTTAAAAAAAAATCAAATGGTAATTACAAAATTTATGGGTGATCTTTTAATAAATAAGTTTAAAAAAATGATCTATTGCTTTACTTAATTAAGAGACATATAACAATAAACTTAAGAATTATTTTTTAGACAAAATATCTAACCAAATCTCAAGAGAACTTGAACAAACATTATTTAAAGAATAAGGAGACGAATGAACAACGAAATCTATACTCTACACTAAAACAATAAAACGTGATCTTATCTTCAACTGACATCTTTTGATCTTGAATGTTTAATTTTTTTTATCTGATGATTGAAATTAAAGATTAATTAATTAAAATAAAAATTATAATCTAAATAAAAGGAAATAAATTAATTCACTGAGATTTATTTGTATTTCAATATATTTTGATTAAAAGATTGAATTTTAGCAGTGAAGATAGAAGTTTTAAAAAAAATTCATAATACATCATTTACAAATATTTGACAAACAAGATAATAATATGTCATCTTATCCTGTGACTAATATATAATATGAGTTAAAACACTATCATATCTTTTTTTATAGTACAATTAGTGTATTCTTTTTTTTTCCGTGTATTATTGTACAGATTGGTAGCCTAATTATATCATTGTACAATCATTATCTTCTCGTTTAACTGTTACAATAAACTCAATGGATAAAAAAATATTAGTTCTTCTCAAAATTTCATAAAAATATAACACATATATAAAATCACGTATCGGATCAAATAATTATATGTAAATTATGACATATAGAATATATAAACGGTAATAACTTGATAAGGATATAAGGATTCATTTAAAACTTATATCAGGAAGATTAAACAACAAATAGATTATTTTTTTAATCGATTGTTTTTTTTTTTTCTATTGTGTTTTTCCATCTGCTGTGGTCCCCATATTTTGTTTCAATTGATTTCATCCAACGATTTAGAAACGCCTACGGCAAATTTACTGCACAAAATTCTACAGCCGGGAATCTTTTCCGGGCTCCGTTTGTTTAGCCGTTGGACACCAGACGTTGTTTGTGGTGTACATCTTTTCCGTTGCCTGGTTATGATCAGTCATTGAACAGTTCGCCGTTTTCGGACGCAAATGATAAACAGCACTTTATTTACGAAAACATGGGAGCTACTGCCTGCTGCCATTACCAAGTTGTCTAAGATTCTACCACACTCTCAGTCTGTCAGTACGTACGCACTTCATAAACATTCAATATTCCTTCACTTTTATAAAAAAAAAAACGATACTTAAAAAAAATCATTAATGAATATATATTTTGATGAGTTTGTCGTACCCAATATATGTTGGGATTAATATATTATATAATATATTTATATAAAATAATGTTTGATTATATCTGATATTGATACTTATCAAAATTTGTTTCAAAAACAGTAAAATTATACCATTGCATTCTTAGCTTGGAACATAAAGGAGTAAAAAAAGAAAAAAAAAAGAGTTTAACTTTACGTACAATAGAGTACCTATTTTTGGTAAAATCTTGAGCCCCCTACACTAGATTTTGGGGTTATTTTCAAGTTGTTATTACTAATAGCATCCTAGAACTTCGCAAATCTTTGTTTCTTTTTGGAGTGACGATCATCTATCGCTTAAGTTAGCAGTGAGTGTTCTAACATCACCTCGAGATTTTTATGGAGTTACCATGAAGTAGAGGAACGCATGCATGCCTCTATTTTTCAATAAACCTTCAACAACCATACAATTCCAACTAGGGGTCATTGAACTCTTGCACGTGAGTGTACATACGATCTGTTGGAAGTCATTTTCGATGTATAGTTGTATGGTAATGATAGTCATAAATAGTGTGAGAGCTTTTGTTGTTTAAATTAACATAAAACATCGTCTTTTTTTTTCTTTTTTGTTGGGAAAGTGATACCTCATCAAGAATTAAGTTCATGCATATATATAAATCCCCAATATTCATCAAATTCTCATATGTTTAGAGAAAAAGGTTTTTTGCTTTCTTATGTGTACTTTCTCAGCACCCATGCCACATCTCAATTGGTAATATATCAAGGTTAATATCCAGAAAGAGAAAAAATTTAGGAATGGCTTAGTATCATTACTTAAAATTATGAAAATCAAAAATAATGATTGAAACAAAAAGTGAACAAAAAAATAAAAATTATTTTACAAAATAGAATAATTATTGGTAAGATAATTATTGAATATTTCATTCATATGAAACAGAAAACGAAAATAAAAAAACAGTCTTTCATTTTTCATTTTTCTTTTTATTTCATTCATTCATTTAGAAAACAAGAATTAGAAATAAAAATAATTTTATTTCATCAATTAATAAAACGAAAATAAAAAATAAAAAATAAAAACGATATCAAACATATCCATAGTGACTAAGTTCTTGTCGTAACCTATGATCAATTAATTAATATCGTTTAGATCAGCTCGTAAAAGAAAAAAGTTTCCTCATCTATACTATATGGTTCTCCTTCAACTCTATACTAGTATGTGGTCTATTTTGCACCTCATCTCGCTCGATGAAAATAGTAGTATCTCATTTGCTTTATACGTACAGTTGTGAATAATAAATATTTCCTTCTCACAATTCTTGTTACTACTATGTATTTTTTATATGCATTATATGTATAGATGATATAGCGATGTACTAATGTCATATATAAAGATGAATACGCATATATATAATCTGGTTAACATGTGTTGCTGTGTTGCCGACAGTAGTTTCTGGGATTTTTTTCATATAAATGAGCCAAGCAAAAGGTACATACTCGAAAGCGTAGGCAAACCAAATGGATGCTAAAAAATATGAATCATTGTTTCCTTAAAAAGATTGAAAATAGCAAACAAAAAGGCCCAAGAGCAACCCCAACCATTAACAAAAAAGGATGTCATTACTATATAATTTGCCACCTAATGAAAATAACGAAGTTCCGATCATTAGTTTTATGTGATGTTAAAATAAAACGGTGTAATTATCCATGTCACGTCACTTTTTTATTTAAAGATCATTTGAAATCAAACGGTTCTAAAATAAAAATAGACATTGGAACAAAAGTTCTATAATTTTAGAACCATTTAATTCTAAAATAGAATTATTTTATTTTAAAATACAACTAAATATAGGAGTAGGAGTTCTATAATTTGGATAAAAAAAACTTTTTGGTGTTAAATTATAGTTATGATTATACTCATTTTACCTTTATGATTAGGCTTGTTTTAAGAATCACTTGAAATCATGTGATTTTAAAATAGAACCAAACATTAGAATAAAATTTCTCTAATTTTGAAATCATTTGGTTCTAAAATAAAATCATGTATTTTGTTTTAAAATAGAACCAAATATTGAAGCAAAAGTTCTATATTTTGGATAAAAATATTTTTTAATATCAAATTATAAAATAACTATGCTTATTTTAGATCCAGGACTTGTTCTAATAATCAATATAGTGGGACCTTGATCAGCAATTAATTACTTGTTTACATAATTAAATTGTGATTTGCAAGAAAATGGCCCATCCATATGTATATTTATGCTTGGTGCAAGCAATCATTAGAAATCACTTTATGAAAACAATGTCTTGAAGTGTGAATCGGAATTGACCCCAACTATCCATATAAAGACACCAACAAATTTCAAGACTTTAAAGACCTTAATGACTTGATGGTCACTTTAAAATTGCATTTTTGTGACCTTTTTATTGATTATGATCTTGCAAAAGATCTCATGTCGATTGCCAAGAAAATCATGAGGTGCTATTTCATATCATATGGTAGCATGTTCGTATATTTATGATAACGACCCTTATTTTTATTTTTATTGAAGAGATGATAACGATCCTTGAACTCAAATTAGAGAAAATATGCCCCAGTACATTCGAGAAAAAAAAAAATCTAATCAGGAATCTGAGAGTTCAACTTTTTCTTCTTTTTTTTTGAAAAAATGCCTTTAATCCTGAATTTTCGATGTTTGCACTTTATCCATATGAGCAAGAGTTTTTTTTTTATAAAAATAAATAAATATATTTTCAATGGGATTCACATGTTAAAATTAAGATTTTTTTCAAATTTAAAGGATTAAATATATATTTCAAAAATTAAGGAATATAAAATTCAAAAGATGGAAAATTTAGAAAAGTTAAATACTTTTCTTTCACCATCAATAAGAGTTCTAGTTATACACCAATTCGTTCAAATTCTCAACATAATGAGACTTCCTTTTGATACAATCAATTTTGAACAAGAGAGAATCATTAGACATTCCAAATCATACTGCCCGATTGCCTGTTGATAATTACTTTAATATGGATCGAGTACATCTCTTTGAAGGCGGGCTACCGATTAGAGTTAGTAGACCATTACATATATCTGGCCAAACAGAGACAGATAGCCGCGACGACATATATTTCCAGTAAAACAACTTCATATAAACAATCAGCATCTTACAGACATCAAATCAAACCGTTTACAAAAATCAAGAAACGAATAAATCTTTCTACTTAAAACGAAGTGGCATCTATACTGTCATCAATCGTTTTAATTAGTACCACAAGTTCTTGAATTTCATAATAAAATAAAAGAAGAAGAAGAAGTTATATGCACACGTGGGCTCAAGTTCTAAAATGAGGCTAGCCCACTTTTTCCCTGGGATCAGTTTGCATTTGCTGGGCCCGAAAGGGGACTGATTAATGGGCCAACTCCAAGGGGATTCGGACTTTGAGCACAAAACTCCATTCTTTCAACTCACCCATGAGCTCAACACCCGAACCATGGATTATTATCTTTTTTCAAAATAAAAGTGAATTTGTTGTTAGTAACACATATTGTTAGAACGCATCCATCCAACGATCAAGATTTTTTTTTTAAGATAACGATGAAATTTTTTTAAAATTATTTTTATTTTTAAATTTTTTTAATTATTTAATCTTCAATATCGATTAATCCGTAATAATACATAATATTATCATCATTTTTTTTTTTCTTTCAATTCCAGGCCAGCATCCATATTAGTAAGTTAAAAAAAACCCTCCAAATGACTTGGAAAGTGAAAAAACGAATCACATCAAAAATTTGGGAGACTCCAAAATATCAAGACCCACAATGAAGTGACTAAAAAGAAAAACGAAATGGATAAAAATTGAAAAAATAAGACAGCACAAGAACATTTCCACTCGAGCCTCTCAACACCAAACTGGGGCAGTGGAGTTTGAGACACAGGTTCTCCATATTTTGAGAAAATAGAGTGCACATCATTGGGGTGATTATAAAACAAGTGCTTGCGAGGTTGAATTAGTAGGTCGATATATTCGGATTAATTTTATCAAATAATAAACGTTCAAAATTAATAAAATAATTAAGATTTTTTAGAGGAAGACTCAGGAAAAAAAAAAAGGTTTCTTCTTATTGAAATTTATACATAATATTTTACAAATGATCTCTTTATTGTGGATACTGTTGGTTGGCAAGTTAGGAAAAATTCTTGATAATCCCCATGGTTTTGCTTAGATGTTAAAAAATCGAGTGCTTCGATGCTTCAAATTAGTTCACTTGATAGATGTCACGCATTTTGTCCCTCGAAAACTGGAACACTTTGGTTTAGAAATTATTAATCAAATTTTGATCGACATCATAAAATGATTAAATATTATTTTACGTAAATTTTGTTATGAAATATTAATTATAATATAAATTATATGCTTTCATATAACGATTGTTACAAAAATGATCAAATATTGTTAACTATAAAAACAAAATTAATCAAAATAAACGTTGAGTAATGATTTTTTCAAAAAGTCGTCTTTTACGTTATGATTTTTTCGAAATAAACTTTGGTTTGGGAGTATTAGATTGTGGCAGAGTGTGTCTGGTCACTACGAACATTGTAGCAACCATATTTCTGTCTTTTAAACCATGTTTAGCAATAATGTTCGTATCTATCAATGCTCCATAATACTGTTGGAAACCTCACAAAATGTAATTGTTATCATATACGCATTTAGCACGTTATAATTGCATACACCCTAGCCAAACTATATGCTCAGAAAAGTTTCAGCAGTCTTATAAAAATAGTTACCATATGCTGTTAATTGAAAAATGGACAACCGGCCTCCAATTGTTACAGCAACTTATTTCGCCAATGGTTTCAATAGGCGAACTATTATGATTATGTTTTGACACAACTGAAACACAATTAGAGAGTCAAGTAACAATGAATTTATCTGACTATAGTTATTTTAAAGTCTTATTGGATCAAACGACAAATTCTATGACATGAACTAATCAGGTCATGAGATCGAACCCTGCATGCCATTCAATAAATTTATCGTTTTAACATCTCAATCGCTAGACTCTATAAATTTCCACTGTAGCACGGGAACTGTGTAGTTATGATTCAACTTTGGCCACATTGTACGAGCAAATGGGTCGAACAACGTCGGCGAAAAGTTGCTCTATAAATTTTATAATCGTACGTGGATTGCTACTGGCCAAAGCATGATCGATGATGGCTCACTCAAACCTATGTGATCATATGCCTCACCAACATGCATGTGCTCTTCGTTGTTTTTAGGTTCAAATCCAATCATGCACCCACATATAACATGTAACTTTACTGTACTTATCGCATTTCGCGGTACACCTTTATCTACACCTGAATTTCTGGTAGACTCGTACATATGTTGTTAGAGATAGCATCAAAGAAAAAATGAAGAGAAAATCATCGACCTCTTGATCACGATTAATGCTCTACATCATACATTGATCGAAATAAGTGAACACAAGGCTGCTCAATTTTTTGTAAGTTACTCCATAAGGAACTTCCTGGCTAAGCTAGATGATGATTTGAAGTACCAACCAAAAGCATAACTATTGCAACCATAATGGTTCATCTTTTCGGCAACAAGTTTGGTATGTGTTTGGCGTGTTCAGACAAAATAATATTGGGATGTTATCACGATCTATCGAAACATATCATTTAATCAAATCTCTTATTCTTTCACGCTGGGAGATTCTCCTATCATGGTTAATTAAATTGTAATTTTTCATCTAAAACACTTCTCCTTGTGTAGCTAGCTACGGTAATTAATCATTAATGAAATTTGATATTCCATTAATCGATAATATAATCTTCACAAATGCTCCCCTTCTATCATATTCCATTATGGAGCATGGCTTGCTAGCTCCTTAATTTCTCCTTTTACACAATCACTTTGCTTTGAAAACAAGGGAACCCAAGTTCCTCAACATTTCTCCATTTTACAAGCAACCCAGAACTAGCATTTTGAGTCTTGAGAGACCCAAAAGGAGAAAAAATAAAGGGAAAAAAGACGATGAAAGAACATGAGAAAAAACTAATGCCAATACTAAGTTGTTGCTCCATTTAGATCTTGATGTTTGACTATAAGAACAACAAAAAAGAAAAGATAACACTAGCTAAGCATTTCATTGTTAATTAACTTAAGAAAAGTTCGTGCTAACATCAAACGCTCTAAAGATTATACTAGCTACACCGTGCCCAAATGACGACGCATCAAGTAATCAACGCCACTAGAGATGCCGGGCATGGCGCCACCATTTTGGCCTATGAACTGCTGTTGTTGGTGACGCTGGATATGCATCTCCTTTTGTCGTCGGAGCTCCATAACCTTCCTATGTGAATTCGAATGCTTAGTCGCCAAGAACGTCGGGCTGGAAGCGGGCCTATACTCGGGGACCAACCGGCCCGACTTGTACCTCACACCACAGGCATTGCACAGTGTCTTCGGGCCCATGGGCCCCGTCCGCCATTGTGGGGTCTTCTCTGAAGCACAATGCAGACACCTCCGGACCTCCCCTGCCGGGCTTTTTGGGCCCTCCCTCCTCCTCACCACGGCCTTCTTGGGAATCGCCACATGGGCCGAGTCTGTAGGCCCCGTGACCATTTGCACCCGGGTCGACCAATCGGAGGGAGCGACCCGGGACAGCTTGCTCCGGGCTTTGCCCGGAACCATTGTGTCGGGCTTGAATATTGGTTCTGGATGGAATCGAGCCGGCCCGTTGGGCGACCAGGAAAATGGTTGATATTTGTGCATTTCCTCGGTGGAGAATGATTCTTCCACGAAATTCGACAGCCATTCCAGCTCCGCCAAGTCGTCGTACTGTTGCATTACCACAAGTTCAAAAAACACGTTTTCAAAATCCAATTTTAGAAACATAATCAACAGTTAATGATGTAAGAAATTTTTACTTCCATTCAAAAATTCAATTCTGGAAAAAGAAAACATAAACATATTAGATTGCCCGTGTAACAACCACTAACAAGTAACGTTACAAAAGTGACTGTTTTGTTGATTACTTACCTTTTTCGTCACGCACGATTTAACAGAAAGACGACTGTGACTACCATTTCGTTACTGTTCGATCAAATGCTAGTTAAAAAAAATGGAGGGTGAATTGGGGAAACGGGAAATGTATAGTTACCGGAACGCAGAGTTCGGTGGTGGCGGAGGAGGAGAAGTGGGGGGTGTTGTCTTTGTTGCCGGAGAGGGAGGAATTGGAGCTGTGAACCGGAGTGGAAGAACCGGTTGTGGAGTTGAGATGATCAAAGGAGTCGATGAACATTTCGCCGGCATCGTCTCCGGTGGGGAAGTCGAGCAGATCCTCGATGAGATAGTCCGGCAAAGCAGCCTTCATTGATGGATGCGTTGGATTATTTGTCCGGTGAAGGGAGAAATGGAGAGAGTGGAGACTGTAGAGGGAGATGAAGCAGGAGAGAAGGGAAGGCACTTCAAGGGAGGGAGGAGTGCCTGAGTGGCGTAGGTGTGTGTGTATGGGTTTAATATGGGATCGTCCAACTTAATAGTCCATCTAATTCATATAATGTTTTAATTTTATATGTGTGATATAAAATTTAAATATATTTTTTAATAAATTTAACGTTAAATCAATAGTTATAAACATTACATATTTCAATCTAATATGTATTATGGAACAATCAGATGTGATTTGATTTGAAAATAAGAGTTATATTTATATATAATAATAATAATAATAATAATAAAATATATGTGTGTTATATTTTTAATAAAAAAAAAAAGAAAGTACTAATTAATTTAACAAAGAAAATTTGAAATTTCATCTACACATGATTCTCCTTTTTATAATTTTTGACCTAAATTCATTAACTAAAATATCTACGACAACACTCTGGCTAAAATTATAATATCAATTCATATGATCTGTGATTAAAAAAAAAAGCAAAAAAAAAAAAAAATAGAATTATAATTCACGAATACTGAAAAAGGTAAAAAGGCATAACAATTACATCTTGTAATTTGATTGTCGTCTCCCCTATAATTTTTTCTGAACTTAAGTTACTGTAGTTCCCATATCCACGTACTAAAATGTACATTGAGCATCTAATAGACATCGAAAAACAAGTTGCTCTAAGTTAGCAACTTTGTCGGTATTAGTTTTTGTACTCCAGGAACGAGTTGAAGGTGAGTGTGAAAGTGAGGGGAAAAGGCAAATGGAGAACAGTTTCCCCCACGTCAACTTCTACCCTTCCCCCTACCAGGATTGGGATCATCCGTTGTTAAATAGTAACAATTTGAAATTCTGATCATTAGATTTTTATTCAACAGTTAAAGAATTTTTTTATTTATAGATATAATTTTATGTGAATGTATTTTTATTAAGTTTTTTTATTTTTTCTTTAAAAATTAATATTTCTCAAATATGATAATAATTTTTTATTTTTAATTAAAAAATGATACAATAATACCATGAGCTGTTTGGTTTCAACCGAGGATCAGGTCCCCCTACCACATGGCATGCTGTCCTGTTTATGTTTGGTTAAACATAAGTATGCAATTATGTTAATCATAGTCCTGTAAGTCTCGCTCGCTCAAGCAAATTAACAAATGTCTCGCTACATTTGTTAACCATCTAATTGAAATTTTGTCCTAACTATTCCAATGCTATTAATATCGTTCTAAAAAACCTTAAAATAACAATCGAGATAACTCCGTTAAAGACGGAATTAAACATTCTTCCGGTTTTCATACGAGCAATGGGACGAGGGGAGGTGGTGCCTTTAAAGAGGTGTGCTGGGGTCATGCACGTGACAAAGCTTGTGATGGACATTTTTTGGTGTCAGCCATCATGTGACTGACTTATGTTCAATTTTCTAACTTGTATAAAGAGGATGGCGAAGAGGGCCTTTAACCTTTGCCTGTCAACTAAGGCCAACCCAGCAAAGCCAGCCCAATGCACCGTAATTATTATTTAAAAACGCATTTTTATTAGATAGAAATAAGGAGTAAAACGTCACACTCCGTCGCGTTTTATACCTTTTTTTTATCCAGGATCTTTTTCTCTTCTCATTCCTCCACTTTTTGGTATTCTTTCCGTTGTGAAGAACAATAAGGACGACCAGAGCTTCAATTTATTGGACCACAATCAAATTCAATCAATATTTGTAAAATTATTCGATTTATGAAATAATCTCTATTTGAATAATAAAAATATTTCTCCAATTTCTATATTAATTGAAATAAATACATTTCAAAATTTTGATAAGATTTGTTTCAAATTTAATCTGGTCTATTCAAATCCTGTATAAATATCATTTCACTAATTTTGTTAAAAATAAAAATTATCTCGACTTCTTGAATTCAAATCATTGAATTTTATCTCTAGTACCGTCATATAATTAAAATTTACAATAGTCAACATAGAATTCTATAATTTTAGAGTGTATTTTTTTGGACTTATTGACTATTACAGCAATGCTTATGGACAAAAATACCAAAATTAATATTGACTGTAAAACGTCACAAGCCGAAACAGTTTACAAAATAAAACGTCACAACCTATGACAATTTTCTTATTATCATATAAAACATCACTATTTATGTTGTTTTACTCCTTGTTTTTATTTATCAATTTTTCGTTTTCAAAAGATGTTCCCCAATCAACCTACGCGATGGTCTTTTAGTAAAAAAAATTAGCTCCAAATAATCACTCCCCCGTACCATACAAATCTTTTTGTCGAAGAGTTGATAGTAGCTGCGCATTCGATCACTTCCTTACGTCCAGTTAAATATAGAGCATGAGAAGAACAATACGTGCATGATATTATACTTATGAATATTGTTTACTCATACTCTCATTAATTATTAAACCTGATTGGATAGATTGTTAATAGAATTTAATGAATATGTATCTTAACACACTTAAGTTTATGTTTTTTTAATAAAAAATCGACGATTAGGATCAAAAGTTTAAAATATTGAATGAAGATATATTTTGATATAAGATCACGATCATAAAGAGATATATTGACATAATCTTGAAATATATCTCCCTTCACGTTTTAATTTACATCATTGATTTTTGTTGAATAAATCTAAATTTAAATATATCATTGTATTTTTTTTACCCCTTGTTTATAACTGGAATAACTGTCGTTGTATCAATCTGTCAAAGTAAAACAAAGGTTTTTATTTACATTTTATGGCCTTCCCAGTTCCCACACCTTGGGTTGTTTGATTTTCTTGCACGTGCACTGTCCATTGGCAAGTAACCACAAAGAAGCAAACGTGAAGGCACGTGTTGGTCCGTGTCACGTGGAAGGCTCCCACATCACGTGATCCTCTCTTCAGAACGTGGCTCCCATTCCGATGGAGACGAAAGGTCAACTGGACCGTCTTGCGGGCCCAATTGGGCCTGACATGCATTATTTGTCCGTGGCAACCCATTAAAAAATCGTATTGCTTTAAATTGTAACCCTATGGGCAGTCCATTCAAGGCCTACAACTAAAGCCCATTGACGGCCCAATTTAAAAGGTCCCTAGGCTCATGGATGGGTCTAATGATGCAATATTAGGCCCGTCCAAATTATGTCGATCCATCCTGATGATAACACTTCCAACCCTGCCTGTTATTTTTAATCGAAAAGTAGTGTAGGATGCGATGGATGGATATGGGCTTTCCAGGCCCAATAAAATAATGGGCCGGGTTGCCAGACCTATTATATTATCGGACATCTTGATCTGTAGATTGTATAAATAGAAGAATGTTAGGGTGTCTAATTGTACTACAATGCACGAGGATTAGGAATAGAACACTCCTCTTTGCCACGTTCTACATAGCTTCAGGGGGATAGTTATATTCTAAACTTGTGCTCATTACCTATTACTTCATAATTCAAACTTCAGGAGTTACAGGAATGTTACATGAATCTAAACAACATCATTTCGTCGTAGCTATCGTCTTCTTCAACTTGAGCGCATGATCATTACCAATGACAGGTATAAACACGAGGAATCTGGTTTACCTCGTACGTAGAAAATCTCCTGGTGTGTGATTATGAGCGCCATTGACAATGTTCGTGAAGTTCGTAGTTATGATGAGTTGATATCATTTCATGGGCACCAACATGGGACGTTGGGCAAACTCATATAATGATGATCAAGAACTCGAGATTTTCATATGTTGTAATAATGATATACTTCGATAGGGACGATACATTTGATCAAACATTTGAAATGATTCGCCGAAGCTAAGTTTCCGAGGTTCTTAACCTGTCAACTAAACGAACTATGGACGCAGAAACAACAAATAGTTCCCACCAATGTATACGATCACTTAAACAACCCATATATGGCGACTATCTAGTTGTTTCATCCGACTAAAATTCCAACTCGACGCCATTTCCATTCCATAGGTTTATGCACCTATTTAACTAGTTTAGGAAGATATAATGATTTCTTATGAGTATGATTAAGCATGGCAAATGATCAAGTTTACTAATGATGACCTCTTCCCAATAAAATAGCGTCTGGATCTCCTGGTATTATCATTCAAGTTTTTAACGATCTTCCTCAATTATGTGATCGAAACCGAAGTTAAGTATGAGGGGAAAAAAGCATGCCCAAACTTAAAACCGGTAATGAAATGAGATCCAAAACTAGTTCAGTCCCCTCATGTGATCAAAATGTTAACTACATCTATGTTTACCCCGTTAATTAACACGATTTTGTTTACATGATAGTTTGCGTTATGTAGTCCGTTAGGATCCGAATTATTACATGCAGGTTCTCATGCATATTACAATTAATGTCGCTTTAGTAAGACAAAATGATTCATTCATACGCTAAAAAAATGTGAATCCATGGCTTCCTAAACTCTTCAAGATATGCTATGATCATGTCTACGCATGATACTAACCCGAGTTAATTAAAAACTGGCATTTTATGATTCAATTTTATCTCTTTAATAATTAATTGGTGAAATTTAGAAAATAACACTAGCTAGACAAATTCTCCCCATCCTTTAGATTTTCCAAGGTTTAGTGGGCATAGCCTTCCTAAATTTCTAGTTACTATCCGAAGTTTATAATGAGAAGGAACTACGTGCTCAGGCATGCAAAGCTTATAGCTTTATCCCCACATATATTGATTAGGAGTGTTAGGCATCGTTTTAGTACAAGATACTCCTGGGATTCATCGTGTATAGGGATTAGAAAAACCATGCAAAAACGTCGTACTTAAGCTAGATATTGCGTGTTAACGTTTCGAAGTGAGCTCACCGCTCTCATCATTTTTCTTATGACATATTGTCAGTTTTAAGTTAGTCAAAGTTGATCGGATCATGAATTCGATACACACATTATCTTTTTTCATGATGCAAAAAGATGTGAGTTTATTGCTATATATACATATATCTGGAGCCAAATTACCATCGTAATTGACATTGTGATATGCTTATTCATCTCATAACTTTCGCAACTTTTATGTATATTTTAATTATTTAATACGTATAGACATTAAGATTTGTTCTCATATTAAATAATATTTAATCTTTTTATAACATGTATATGATTAAAATAAGTAATTTAAAATCATTCACGTTTCACAATAAATTTATATTTAAAAAAACTATTATCTTTAATCATTTTATAATATTCATCAATTTTTATCTCGATAATCGGATGCAAAAATCAAAACGTTACCAAATACTCCCGTCAAAATGGGACGGAGAGGGAATATATTATGTTGCAACCGAAATCAACCTCGACAAAGTGGACCAATTGAAGTAATGCGAAAAGGCTTTCTAGCTAGGATCTACTCAAACCTCTCATTTAAGCATACTCAGATCCCACTTTGGTTTAATTAAATTAAATATCCTGTCAATTTTTGCAGGAGACTTTAAAGTCCCAATTACTCCACAACTACTTCCACTCTTCAATTGCAAGATAGAAACAAAAAGGGGGGCAAAAGGGTGGGTGAGGGAATATGGAAGCTATAACCTGACCAAGAGATCTTTAGACTTCGATCGGCTATTCATGATTATATTGAGTCTAAATGAAAAGAACTGTGGTTTAGAACTCGATCTAGAAGCTACAGGAGTATAATATGAGTGGATCTTTCATTTTTTGGTCAAATATTAGTATGTGATATAATTATATGTAAAATTTGAATCCATTGAAGTGGAACATTTGTGAACCATTGCTATATGTAGTTTGACTATAGCAATCCATGACTATTTCATTGGAGTTGTTCTTAATGCATTAACCAGGCCTCGTAATCTCAATATCTATATGTTCGAATATCATTTTGGATAATCAATTTTATCCAAAAAAAATTTGAGCAGATGATCGATAAGAGATTCGGAGACGTCCCTTTAAGGATTATAGTTTTAAAAAATTACTAGAATGTTAAGTACTGATCTCGGTATCTACATGTTCGAATATCATTTTGAATGACTACTTTTATGAAGAAAAAAGATTGAGTTGAAGATAAAAGATTCAAATATGTCCCTTTACATATTATAACTTTCAAATGTTACTAACCTTGTATATTGTTTTATATGTATGAACATAAATTTCATTTCTATATCAAATCACGTCTGATCCTTCCGTAATGTATATTATATTAAATATATAATTTATTCAAATATTAATATTTCATAATAAATTTATAAATAATTATATTTTAATCGTCATTATATTATCTTTATATATATATTAAATCAATTATGATTACAGAGGAAGTAGTAAACACACACTGGAACGCATTTGTGGACATTTCTATAATGGTCCCATTCGCAGACAAATATACCCTCCACTCCTGTCTACCTCACAAAAAGAGGAAATCTATAGCAATCCAAATTGCTAGTTGATCTGATTAATTACTCAATTTCGTTTTAATTCCTTAATCAACCCTTCTACATACATAAATGTCCGACAAATGATAAAGATTACGATACTTTTAAATAAAAGGAATTACAAATCCGGAGTTTATTTCGTTGTTTTCGTTATGGAGAAAAATTTTGTCATTTTTACATATCCTTCAAATCTTTATCCTTATTTTAGGAAGTGGGATTCCCAGCTGTGTTAATTAAACAACAAAGAGGCTGTCGACTCATCCCAATCATTCAAAAAAGAAAAAAAAAAGGAGAAGAAAAATTATAATTATATGTGATTATCATTTTCATCATTTGATTATATATTATAATGGAAAGCACAATAAAGAATCCCGCTGGAGCGGCAAATATCAGTACGATGACAACATTTGAGGACTTTTATTGGCCATGTTAGGTGCATGTAATGTACAAATAAATTTGCAACACATCAGGAATTTATATTTGGGTCATGGATTGACATGATAGATCGGCATGAACTGTGACCCGGGTGGCAAACCCCCGACCGACGTCACAACATAAAATTGCACCTACGATTCGAAAAGTTACGGAGAAATCTCCGGTTGGGATAGAAGCAAGACATATATTAACTGAAATGATGATTTTTCTTAATTTGTATTTTTTGTTTTAAAATAAATAGAATGATTTTTTAAAACTTTTTTATTATTAAAAAAAATTGAAATCTGCATAAAAGAAAAGTTTTTGATTTAAATTTATTCAATTATCTTTATTATTATTTTTAAATCACATAATTATATTTTATTTGATGAAAAAAATATTTTTTGAATGATAGTGAGATATACTGTAATATTTATGAGATGATATAATTGATTTATTATAACAAATAAGATTAATTTGATATTTTTTATATTAAAAAATTATTAAATAAAATATATTATTTATATTTAGGACAATTCAATTAAACAAATATTATTTATATTATAAAACAAAAAAACATTATTTTTTCCATTGTTTTCTTTTTCATTTGGCCACTCGAAGGTAGGAAGTGATTTACATCAATTCAATCTAACATTTTAATAATTATATAAGGTGTCAGTTTGTTTCATTTTATTTGGGACCGGGAGAATATCGATATTAATCCTTACAGACTACAGTGTACATCGACCTCCTTCGGGCACTCCGAAGAGATTTTTCAGGACGGTGGTCTTTTCGAACACTTTTTCATATCAAGCACCGTTAAGGTTGTAGTTTTAAATTAATGAGCTATTAGAAAAAATAATTGCATTTTTATACTAAAATTTTGGTCCCATGATATTTGCATGGCATCTATTTCAAAATTAAATTTATAACGATCAATATACATTGTTTTTTTAAAAAATTATTATGAAATATTGATAATATATTATCTTCGTCTCATAATTATTACAATATTTTTTTCTCATTGCACTATTTATATTTAATTTGAGGAGTTTATTTACTCATCTAAAATGACACGATTTAATTTTCTATGGGCACATGATTACAATACATAGTATTTATCATCATTAACATTTTATAATATTTTCTCAAAAAATAATACTTGATTTTTCCATAATATCGATCAAAACTTTTATCGTTATACATGTTCGATCAAAAATTTATGGTTTAGGTTATCTTTTAGTAGTCGATTTCGGATCATGAAATGTTTTAGATGATGAGCGATCAAGGAGTCCCAGTCCCTAGAGTCATTAATGAAAGCAATAAACAGTCTTAGCATCTTAGTGGAATTGGGCAGCTTGAGCTAAAGAGGCTAGAGCAAGTCCTAATTGAAAATGAAGCCTACCTACGAAAAAGAAAGGGGGAAATCTAGATATTCATCAAAGAACTGGAAGCAGTCAATCTTCTTTTTCTCTTAAGGGAGTGAGTTACCTGTCCTTGCAAGAGTCCGTTTCTCTGGCCTGAGAATGAAAAAAAAAGCCAAGCACGTATTTGTTAGGGAGAAACTAAGCCAATTTTGAGAAAAACGACTCGCAAGTATAGTGAGGATTTGGAAAGACGTAGTGTGTAGAAACTGAGAAAGTCAGGCATGACAACGTCGACGGTTGATACCAGACGCTGTGTGATGCTGGTAGTCATGTATGACTACCTATTTTTTATTGTCTAACGGTTGAAGAAAAAGATCGAAGCCGATGGCATGATCAAAGTCGATGATCGTAAGCTATGTCCTCCATCACGATCTCGAATGAAACTATCCATGGAATCGTGCGCCGTGTGAAACATAGATCATCGCCGTTTTTAACCGAGACTCAGGTTAAGCTCCGTCTCGGAACCTTTTGGGGTTAGGAGTAAAGCATCCCGAGGTTGGCGCATCTCGTTGGGCGTGGAGAAGCATTGGGAACCTCAATTTCTTTCTTTTGTTGCACAACCTTTCTTTTCTCGTCCCCCCGCCCCTAGCTTCGCTTCCGG